>OY282641.1:1132500-1262500 GCA_958299015.1 Tetanocera ferruginea
CACAAAGCCAAGGATTACCTTGGCCGACCTTTGAACAAGTGGTCTAACAGCAGAAGTAGAAGAAGAATGCAGTGGTTTGAGGATTATTAAAATGTTAACAACGAGATTTTAATAGAACTGAGCTATTGTTGTTGGCCAAATGTGTTTATTTGTTTAATTTTGTTGGTCTTAAATTCGCTTTTGTCAAACTGTAAGTGCATGTTGAATAAGAAATATATTGCTGGTAAAACTTTTTGAGTGGAGAGAAAAAAAAAATTCAAATTTTTATTGAACATTTTTAAAATGTTTCTCACACTTTTTGCATAATACTCAATAATAATAATTCTCTATTATCTCTATTTTATATGCTTTGCTTTTTTGTGTGTTAAGCGAATTGCTCAGCTGCTTCTCACGGATTAAATTTCGATCGTGAAATTTAGCTCCCACCATTTCTCGGACGACCCCTTTTTGCATGGTTCGTCAAGCGACTTCATTTTCAAAATGCGGGTATACAACATTACAGCTTCAACACAACAACGTAGTTACGGTTTTTCCATTCCACACCGAGTGCTGATCGTGCAAACTGCAGAGCGCGAGCGAGATAGTCCGTGTTGGTATAGTACTCGATGGTAATGTTTTAACTTCACTTACGACTGACTGGTTGTTGGTCTTACTCACACATTGAAATGTTTCTAGGTTTGAAACATTGATGAAATGTTAATTTATCCTATTTGAAGTTTAATTGAAAAATATTACATTGTAGCGTAGCGCAGCTATGTTTGGTTGACACATTCCTGGCTGCTTCCGCAAGGATTTTGTCAGTTGTTTTTACCACTTTGTTGTTGTTGTTGTACTTTGACAATATTTTGATGATTTTTTTTTTTTGTTTTGCTAAGCACTGCTTTGATATTCTTTTGGGTTTATTTGATGATCCTCCGCCCGCAGATTATTTTCTACTTTGTCACCAAAAAAAAAAATATTTTTCTCAGAGTCGTTGAGATTTAAATTGATTTCCTTATTAATGAACGCGCTCATTTCCCTCTTATCTAAGAGCAGCATTAAATTAAAAACATTATTATTGCTTTTATTGTCATTGCATAAATTGATTGATTCAATAAGAAGGAAAAGAAGAACAAGCAGAAAACCAATGTCAAGCGTGTGATAATTAAATTTAGTGTATTTATGTTAAAATCTAGGATTTATATACAATTGGTACATGATGTTGGTATATTTATCTAATTCGGTATGAATGAGCTAATATTATAATAGATGATGCCTGACGAGAAGATCAAGGTCTGAAGAAGTTTATTTGAAAAATATATTTATTATTAGCTTAATGAAATATGTATAAAAAATAAAAAAAAATCGAATTCCTTTTCAATTAAAAAACATTTTTCTTGTCGGGCATTCCGAAACAAATAATAATGTGAAATGTTAGAAAAGTCGATATTTTAAACTATTGTAGTTAAGGACTAAATTTTTATCAAAGCAAACCCACGGTTTAACCCAACAATACCATAATTGGCGAATGTATTGGTACTGTAATAAATTGGTTTATTTAATAATTATTTATTATTTCTAATAATAAATTGGACAACCATTGGTTCAAAAGTATATTTTGTGAGTTAGTTAACGAAGATTGGTAAAAAGTTCGCTTATAACCTTTCCAATTAAATAATATTTAAATCACAACCACTCTGAAACTATTCGAGAACTTGAAATCTCGAAAAAAATTTACCAGTAATACGACAAAAAACTCGTTTATGACAATTTCCTTTAAAAGCGATTTAAAAATTAAATCCAAGCGTATGAAAAATCATGGTTCTTAAGAAAATATCGCACTTAACAATAAGAAAAATACTTAAGTAAAATTAACCAAAAACTTATGTTAGTTTACACAAGTACTAAGGTAAGACTGCCAAGTACTTGGGTATCTTGGCATTGCTCAAAACACAGACTCCTTTAAACAAAATATTGAACTTAAGACCGAGGAAAAAAACTTAAGTAAAATTAACAAAGAACTGATGTTTGTTTAAACAAAGGCCATGTTCTTGGATATTCTTATAAAGTTTTATTTTTTAATCCAATGGATTATAGGTGAAAAGTAAATTAAGGCAATACATTAACAGACAAGTGATACATTATCCACGATACACTCCACAGCAATTATTTGTTCTACTCTCGAATTTAAGCGATAAGGGAGTCTTAATATAGTTTGGTTACTCAAACCTTTATATGCTTTAAACGCAAAATTTGTTATGTATTGAAATTTTTGGCTGACGTGATAAAGCCCCAAGTGGCTAATCCCAATTTTAAATTTTTGGACTATGTTACTCCTTATACATATAATTACATTAGCTCAATATCTTTAAAAAAAAAAAATGAGTATAACTATCTTTAAATTTTTTTAGACATTTAAGAAGGACTGACATAATCCCAATTAAAAAAATTTACTTTTTTTGTCACTCTACAACAGTCATGAGCAGGAAAATAAATTTAGTGAGCCAAGGTTTTTGTTTTTTAAAACAAACACAAAATTATCATCATTTTTGCTTTTGCTCATCGTTGCAAAAAAAAAAATTTAACCAGCAAAACAAAAACAAATCATGTGCGTTTTGTGCTACACATGTACAAACATTTCAAGCGCAGCGCAATCGAGTAAGGCTTGCTTGGCTTTGCATGCATTTGTTGTTGTTAGCAAGTTAGAATTTTGGTGAACGTCATTTTTGTTGCTATTCTTTGTACGTGTTGTTGTTATTTTTTGCACGCATTGTTCTTTTACAAATGTGCAAACACAAAGTTGAAAAAACAAAACAAATTTGTAGCTGAGCCAACTGAGCTTATTGAGCTACTGGAAGCTCATGTCTGCTCTACAAGGAGAGACATAATCCCAAAATGAAAAATTGGTATTTTGCCACTAGGAGGTTAATCAGGGTAACAAACTGTGTACTTTTATAATTCAAACATTTGTTTTTGTTAAATTAAAAAAAATTATCGAAATTTTCATTGTTTCACATAAGCCAACTTAAATAATAAATTAAAATATAAATGAAATAATAAATTAAATGTCGACATGCTATCAATATTCTTTTTATCTTTAAAAGGAAGTTTAAAGGAGTGTAAAATAGAATCAATAACTTAAAGAATAACGAACATTTGCTTTTGGAACCTCCGGTTTTCCACTGCAATTGTTTTCGATTTTTGTTTCCATACTCAACAAATTAAGTGCCTGAAGCCGTATAGCACCACTATACTGTGATCCACTGGATCAACGTTGTCAATCCTTTCTGTCATGGCATTGAATATTTTCTTTTCTAAATGTCGCAAATTTTCACCCTTCATCGAACCGTCCAGGTTCTTTTCGTTTATTATGGCTACTGAAGACTTTCCTGATTGGTCGCTTTTGAAGTAACGGGTACTTATAACCGTTTCTACCGTAGTTCTGCTGAAGGGGATAGTTTTGCTTTCTTCAAAGCTTTATTAATTTGTCGTTTGGTCCAGAATAGTTGGTCCTTTAAATGGCATATCATAAAAAAGCTCTGCAAAACATACAACAGACCTCCTTATCGTCACATTTGTAACGACTGGATAAAACTGTCGCAATGGCGTCTAAGTTGAATAGCCCGTTCTAGTTTCTAGAAAATACTATCAATTCTGTCACTTGGTTGATGAACGCGAGTTTCCTTTTTTCTCATCTTTAATGCTTACTCAAAACTTTTTCAGCCTTTTTTAGATTTGTTCTGCCTGATAGCCAATCCACAATGACGACAACGGGCGACAAGCTTCAAAAGTCACTTTAATTTTACATGTATTTCTGATGGGACGAACTTTGTGCCCGACATCAAATGTCGCTGTTGCCAGCTTCAATTTAATTCTAATTTGGCAACGAAAACAGACGACAAAACGACATTCTGCCATTGTTCTTTTCGTTCTGCCTGCTCGAGTGCTCGTTTCTATGTTCAATTTATATATTTAATTGCAAACTTTATAGTGAGTTTATTAAATAATATAATTTAATTTAAATTCAATTCAATACCTTAAAAAAATATTCCAATAATCTTGCCAATTATCGCAAAATATAATTGCTTTAATTTTTATTTCATATTGAATAAAGCTTCATGTTTTTTGTTTTTGAGCTTGTCCTTAGTTTCGAGTAGTGTTAAAGATAATATCAACTTTTATCAAAAAAACACACAAAAAAAACAAATTGGCCATTTCAGCCCTTGAAAGGACTTTGACCGAGCTTCTTATGATCAATTGTGTTGTGTGTGTTATTAAATGTTTGCACACAATTAACCGAGAACTGGACCTACATGTTTTGTGCCGACTCCGAACGGCTCATGTTCTCAAGAAGCTTTACATGGCATTATTTACTCTCTGAGGTTTGCCATTGTCTGCAGAGAGGTTGTGACCGATCAGAAAAATTTTTTTATTGAAAAACTTTTCGCCGCGATTGGGGATCGAACGCGGGCTCCGAGCAAGTCGCCTGACATTTCTCAACTACGACAAAGTGGAGACCTGTCGTTCGTCGCTCGTTGTCGTCATTGTGGATGGGCTATGACTTAAAAAAGATATTTTTTTGGCTGATAGTTTGTACTTTGTTTTTGTTCTAAAGCCAGTTGCACCTAGGCAGAGCCCTGCATACTATGCGTTTGTGGCTTTTATAAATCGAACAATACTATTGATTACAGGAAGCTTGATCAAAGTTTATCACGCCACAAACTGTAATGGTACATTTTCTTTTATATAAATTCCCTGTAAATAAAAATTCCAAAGAACTTTTTCATATCAAAAGAGTACGTTTGTTAATTTTTAAATATTCTATGTAATTAAGATAAATAATATCTCAAAACCAAATGCTTTGATATTTTCCAAGCTTCTATAGAATCTTTGCTCAAAGCAGAGCGTACCAATTGTACCCAAAAGCCTTAAGCAATCGTCTTTGGTATTCGCAATTCACATGCAGTGTAAAGTTTTGCGACAATATGCGGCATGCCAAGCCGAACCACATCAAATGCACTTGAGTGCTCTTCATCGGAAGTTTGCTTGTTGCGTTCATTGTGCTCGAGTGTAACAAATATATGAGTGGCCACTTGACAGACATACAGCGTTCACAATATAAAATTCCTTAGAGCACTACACTCGAGAATTCATCATCATCAACATCATCATCAGCAGCGTCTAGCAATCGTGCAATATTGCACGCTCATTGAAGGGGTTTCCTGTGGACTCGACACTTCGGGAGACAGAGTTTTTATTATTGGTCTGAAAGTTTTCTCACGCATCGCTGCATATGGCTGCGCTGCGTTGACAACGTATCATCGGTTATAGCGAAAATTTAAATACGTAATTATAACATATTTAAGCTCAGTGTTGCAAATGAATTTGTTGTAGCTATTGTTGTTGTTGTTATTGTAAACAGTTGCTTGTTTCCTTCGAAACCGCGAATTAGTAGAAGAAAAACATTATTTGATTAAAAGAAACCAAGAACATAAAAACAATTCATTGTGCAGAGAGCACATTCAAGAGAGAGCGTATCAAGTGATGCTTCGGGGTATCGATCAGCAGCACAGAATTGCCCGAATAATAGCTGCATTGTGTGTGCGGTCGACGCATAAGACAGCCAGGACAACTACGACATCTGAGACCCTTCGTCATTGTAACCAACAATGTTTTCTTGAGGAGTTTAACAAGCGAACAAAGTAGAGGTCCTTGTGTGGCAGTTCATTTTTCGACCTCTTTGAGTTCGTTTTGCGTTTTCAATGCAAATACAATGAGCACACGACCCCGAATTATCACAACTTAGGCAAGATGCCTACAAACATATTGTAACTAAAGTATTTTGGTTTTTTTTTTTAAATATTTTTAATTTTGTTATATCAAAAATTTTCCCTGGAGGATATATTACAATATGGATAGCTTAAGCAACAGAGCAAGCAACTCAATTGTTTCAAGTTGAGTTATCGGCCAAGTTGTTCAATATGCAAATGCCATCCCACTGTGCGTTTGTTGCTGTATTGTTGCTTTGCGCAATCGCAATGACTGATATTTAAATTTCAGCTCCTTTCTTACTTGACTATCGTTTTGATTGATAGGGCGTTTTTGTTGTTTTTGCTGCATTGATTGTGGGTTTTTTGTAACGCCCTGGGCGTTACAACCGACAATCGTAGAATTGTTGCTTCTTAGATATTGTTTAATGAAATAATGGAAACTTAAGTTGTAAAATATATGATGGTCACTTGAGAAATTGCTAATTTAAAAGATTTCAAAACGCAGCTGTATTTCATTGAATTACTTTCTTTTCTGGTATTTAAACATGCATATTAATAGGGGATACGTGACAACATTAATGCATAATACAAACTTATTAATATTAAAACGGAATTTTACGACTCTGACTACTTGTTGAAATCTCTTGAAATTAAATTTTTTAATTTTTACTAATTCAAGGACTTCATAAAAAATTTGAAATGCTTTTTTAAATTGTGGTTAATATAAAATTGGATTATTTTGACAATGTGTATGGTTTGTTCAGGCAAAATGGTTTTATTTTCAGAAAACTTCTGCCCCAATTTGCCTCACGTTTTACCCATTTAATTTTTTTCAATAATGAACTTAGAATTTCAAGATAATAATTTTAAATCTTTTAAAAATTGAAGTAAAATAATACCATTTTGCCCCTATCTGATTAATTTTAAATTCTTCTTTAAACTTTAAAAATTTAAGTCAGGTTATGTTCCATTTCACCCACCCCCACATTTTTATATTTTAAATTTTCATCTCTAAAAGGGTCAAAACTTTATATAAAAATCAAGACAAAAAAGTAATAATGCAACATTGTATGAAAAAAACACAATAAGACACCAATATCCGAGAAAATGGGACAACACCGTCAAATCTTTTCAGAACATTTTTGAAACTAGGATAAAAATTTTCATTTCTATGTTGTTTTATCCAAGGAGTTGATTGATAAGCTTGAAACCAACCATACGTGGCTGTTCTGTACAAAAGTTTATAAAAAAAATTTAATTCGGAAAGGGCCAAAATTCGGAGAAGACCAAAAAAATGTACCAATCTAAAGAATTTTTCATATATATTATTCGATTTTGGTGCCGGAAAAGCGGGTCAGATTTTCGTTACACCCCAATCTTCATGACGCAATCAAACTCTTGTGCCTAAGTAATGAGAAATAAATTCCACCTTCCCCTACGTGATGCTATTCTTATTGCTTCAAGACGCAAGAAGGAAACGATCTTGAAGCAGTTTCCTCTTTTTAAGGAGGATAGTACAAGTCGCATGCAATGTCCTTAGTTCAAGAACATTCTGGCTTTAAGGAGGTATTGTAGTCTAGCGGTAAAAATTTTGGCTGTTTTTTAAAATTCAATAGAAAAAAAATAAAAATATTTTTTGAGAAGCCGTTTTTTTATACAATATTTGGAATATTCCACGATAATCGTTACCAAGGCAAGAATTTTATATTTTAGGATATTGCATTAAACTCTATTATTTATGCTTACCATACAATTGTTTTTCAAGTTCTTGTTAAAAGACGGAACAAATTGTATTCTACAAATTTTAATTGTATTTTCGACTGTAACAAACACACAATAGAATTGTTATTTTATAAAAATAATTTACTGTAGAATTAATTTACTGTTGAATTAGCTTTAAAAACTCGATTTATGCATACATTTTTATTTTAGTAAGTAGCTGGACTACTTTAACATGGAGATTTAACATAGTAACACCCGTTACAAACGGTGTAACACCCGCCACAAACGATGTAACACCGTCACCCATTAAGTATTAAGTCACATTTTTCTTAAACGTATTTCTAATTTTTAATGCTGGGTTAATCGTCGAAAAATTTGTGTTTTTATTGATTGTAGTTTGGTTTCACAAACATTCATAGTGAAGTCGGATTTTGCAATGAGTACTAGTAACGACCGTCACAGATACTTTAACAAAAATTATACAAACATTGACCATGTTTTTAAAACTTTTTTATTAAATCATAAAACCATAAAAATCATTTACTTAGGATGACTTCAAAAAAATTTAAATTATTTTATGTTTGCTAACGTATGGATGTTTAAATACGTAAATATGTAACACCCGTCACTATGAATGTTACATTTATTGGTGCATTAACAATACAAAAATTAAAAAAAAAAAATTTTAAAAACTGCAGGTTGGTAAAGGGGTAGGGGGGGGGGGGAGGAGGTGGATAAATAAGGGTGCGTGCTTTTCACATAGAATGTTACAAGATAGCATATAAAAGTGCTATCTTGTACAGCACTTTTATTTTATAAAATTCACGAAAATGTACCTTTATTTTGCCTTTCAGGTCCGGAAGGCAAGCCCTTAAGAAGTTCGCCCATAAGAAATTCGTGATTAATATTTTTAATTCATTTGACACAAGTCAAGCAATAACTTTACAAATATATAGAAATTAAAATGTCCATCTCATAAGTAAAATTTTCTGTGATTTAATGTGTATTACTGCATCCACCGGAAGCGCCTGATTACAGCCTTGCTTATTGAAACGGATATTGACTGTCTTAGAATGGAATTGTGTTTATTTTGTAATTAAATCTAGTGCTATAGAAAAATTTCATGGCTTCAAGAAATGTCTTTTTAATTAATATTAATTGCTGACGTTGGCTGCCATTTTCCCATTTTAGTGCATAAATAATTTCTCTTCAGCTTTTCTTGCATCTTCACAAAAAGAGTCTCAAACAGACCAAAAACTAATGCCGCATAGCTTTGTGTGTTAATTATTCACTTAATACGAACACCCTCCAAAAAATAATAATAGATGAAACATTTATTTTTATATGCACTTCTATTCAATTAAATTGTGAGTGGCATTTCGTAAAAAGGGTCTGCTTAACGGTAAATGTTGGTTGATTTTTATGAGCTGACAAGTTTTTCAGCTACAATTGATGCTGAATGAATGCAAATCGAAATGGAGGATGTAAAGTACAAAAAAAAAACAAAAATAGTTATGTTGTTGTTGTTTTGATCTAGCACACAAACATTTAGTTTGTTTAGAAGTTATACGCACGGCAACGAGGTTCGATGAACTCTGAGTCTAGGCAATAATTCGATGATGAATGCGAGTGAACTTCAAATTTTATTTTTGGGGGAACTCTGGTGGGCAAGTCAAAACTTTCAATTAATATTAATTGAAATTTATATGATTATTAATATTTTACACACAAAAACGCACAAATAGAAATAGTAGGAAAATATAACACTATTTTTAAATGCAGTTTTGTGCAAATCAATTTTCTATTTTAAAAATAGAGTTAAAAACTGAAATTTTTTTAAATATATTCTTAGGCTTTCCAATATAATTTTCCGGCTCATTCAAGTTTTCTTTAAATGATTCATATATAATACCTACGCATTTTTTAAATTTTTTAAGTTATTTCACTTCAAAAATTATTTCTTACAAAAGCCATGCATGCGAAAAATGTTTGAATTGGCAATCTTGTTGTTGTTTTTTTTTAAGAAATTGTTTTCAAATTGTTGTCTCGCTGAATAATCAATTCTATTGATGAAAGCATTGATTCTTAAAAAATATATCAAAACATTCGTTATGCGTAATAAAAGTAATTAGCACCCCTTTTTTAGCACCAAAAAATAATCTCTATAAAAAAAGGTAGCAAAATTTCACAACCATCAAAGCGCAACGAGAACTTAACTTAATTGCTGCGCTGCATCCCTAAAACGCTAATGAAACGCTATTAACGGTACTTAAGAACATCGTTCTGATTGTCGTCACACGCCTTAACATTCAAGGACATTCTAAGCGTAGCGTAACTGCAAAATGCGACAAGCGCCGCTCCTCTTGCCTTGACATGGGTGCGCAAGTGCGCAATCAAGCGTAAAAAAGTTAAATCGCAACAATGAAGTTTTAAAATCATTTTTTAAAATTTAAAATTTGCACAATACCAAAATAACAATAGTGCAAAAAACAACAACATACGTTTTATTGATAGATGTAACTAAACGCGTGTCGAATTGTTTACGTGTAGCAGGGATTTTCTTAATTTTTGTTTTTTTAGGCATGTCTAATGGAAAACGCATGTTTACACGAGCGTCAACATTTCCGGGCTCAGTTACCAGTCACCAGAACGATCATTTTACGCATTTTATCATTTTTTATGACTTCCTTGTGCTGGGATTGTTTGTTTTGTGGATCTAAAGAAAAGCTGTTTGACAATAATTGTTGCTAGTTGCAGTTCGCGTTTGAAGAAAAAGTTTATTCAAGCGGGTTCAAAAATGTATGTTATAACTGCAAACTGAAAAAAAATTGAGTTGAAGTTTAAATTAAGTGAAAGTCAGTTTATTAAAACGCATAATTCAGGGTAAGAAAAACCAAATTGAGTTGAAACAAAGATAATGTTTAACAATCTAGAAATCTAACAACTGAAAATATTTTTATTCTCAAAATGAATAAATTCCAAAGAATTGAATTATATAATAATGAATTGAATTATAAATGCACAGGTAGGTACAGGTATAAAAATTAGTTTTCAGACCAAAATACTGTGGTTGAGCTGTAAAAAAAAAAAAACAAAAATTTGGTCTAATTAATACCACTTAGCGGTATTCTTTGGGTCATTTTAACCATTTCAATGGATTTGTCCATTATATTGGACACATCAGAAAATATTTCTTTTTTTATTTTCCATCGTCTTTTTTAAAATCGAATAGGTTGGTACTATGAAATGAAGTTGTACCAACATGACAAACATAAATTTACAGAGATATGTATGGTTTAACTAAGTTGGATTTTTGATTTTGTGCCCAACAGAAGCCTATTTATTTCGCGTGTTTACAAATTTTACAAAAAAAAATTAAAGGTCTCCCAGTTTTTCAAAAAAGGTTCTTTTCAAAATATTCAAAATTTGGTTCATTTATATTTATGAGACCCGTAAACGGGTGCTTTGTTTTTTTTTTTGCATTTGATCGCTTGTTTTTGGTGAAAATTGCAGATTTTTTTTTTAGTTTATAATTTTTAAAGAACATATTATTTAAGAATTATATTGAGAGCTTAGTGCCAAATAATTCATGAAGTAACAGGCTTGCTGCAACAACAAAAATTCTTTGCAAAAGAACCGAGCAGGCTAGACCATGGTTTCGTCGGACGCTACTCCGACTCATCAGTAGTCTCTGTGGTTCATGCAGTCCACTTACTTTGAGAAGCTAAAAAGTGCAATTGTCGTAAAACCAAAAAAGGAATTACCAGCACTTTTCAATTTATCAAAGCAGTGTTTTTCTACTCTTTTGCTAGTCGCAAAATTTCAAAAAGTTGACTGCATTGCTTCTGCAAAGATTTTGTTGTTGCGCTTTTTGTTTACTTCTTTATCATTATTTGGTATTAAGCTCTAAATATAATTCTTAAAGAATATGTTCTTTAAGAATTATAAACCAAATAACAAATTAAAATGCCACAATTTTATAACTCATGAAAATTGCAGAATTTGTTAGCACGTTGCTACGTCTAAACACTCCGTTTTTCAATGCCCGTTTCAATTTTTTAGTAGAAAGACATGGCCAATAAGTAACTTTATACTGAGTTTTAATGTTATGCGACATTTAGTACCAAACCTATGCGATATTAAACATTTCAATTGTATGGGTGGTGCCACGCCCCCTACTTAAATTCTCGCCCAACAGTCGGGGGACACGACTTAACATTACATTCTTTATGAGTTTCATATATGTGTGGCTTATATTTCGAAAGTTATACCGAAAAGTTTGAATGCTTATAAAGAGCCACGCCCCTTGTCTAACGCCTATAAAATGTTACCAGTGAAACAGCGCGTGGAAATTGAGCTCAATTATTGAATTTTGAGGTTGTGCAACACGTAATTCCAAAGCTATTCGATACCGAAAATTAGGATTGTAAGGGAAGTGCCACGCCCCCATGTTCTATTGGTACAAAATTTCACAGGAACACTCACAAAAACTTTGCAACGGTTTCCCTGAAAATTTTATAACGATTGATTAAGCGGTTTCGGAGCCTACTTGTAACATACACACATTCATTTTTATATACATTGTTCGGATAAGAATTCGGTAAAAATTAGATCGGGTAAGGGGCGCTGGACCCATCCTGAAGTCACGGTTCAGTGAAAGTCACCCAAATTCTGAGCGGAAACGGTTACTTTAGAGCATAACTGCATAAATTCAAGCATGCAAGTGACATCTATGCACTCATTGCTCTGGTAGCATAGTAGAAGACACCGCACATGTCGTCTTTGAGTGCCCTAGGTTCAACGAAGCGAGAACTGATACTTCGGTCGGCCTCGGCAAAACTTGACACCCCAAAACTTGGTGAACCTCATGTTGAGAAACGAAACCAACTGGTCAGCTCTTTGTCAAAATACTTAATCGACGAACTTCGAAGAGTCGAGCGCTTGCAAAACAGGTCAGCATGATATAGGAAACTATATACGAAGTTTAGGGTTCTCCCCGACCTAGCGCCGACATCAAGTTAAGTTAAGGAGAAAATTTAGGCTATTAACTTGACAGTTCCCCGACAAACAAAATTAGTCCTTAAGTTTTCAGTTTAGTGCTGTTCCCTCATCCCGCGAAGTTATTCCTTACGGCAGTTTCACGGGATTTATACTGGGTCGAAGATTTAAAGCGAGGTTAGGCTTAGTACGTAAAAATTGCACACTCCCAACTGCACAAATTATGCCTTTTAAAGGTTCCCCCTTCGCAAATAAAATAAAAAAAATACCTTGTGAAAATTACAAGCATTAAGCATTGCCAATAAAAAAAAAAAGGAAACGCTTTTAAATAAAGGGGAAATTATCCTACAGTCGACCATCTGCACTGGTACTAATACTTATTTTAGAGTCGATTTACTGAAATTTATATTGAGAGCCAAAAAAGTTGTTTTGACCAAATAAATAATTTCTTGTTTTATTTTTCAGGGACTTTTCATCTTGCCCCGTATAGCAATGTCAATAGAAGAAGCTATTTACTTACTTATATTATTGTTATACTTAGATTATTAACAGCTTTCAGTTGCAGTTTTGCATTAGATAAGTCTAATTTTTAAGATAAAATCGCTTGAAACAGTTTGTCGCCGTATCGTTATTTTATATCTACTTGTTATTTGTCTATTTTTATTACTTTTTTCGATTTAAAATCGTATAAATATCACGTAAGTTTTCATGATTCTTGACTGATTAACTATTTTTGCGTACTTTTTAATCTTATCGCAAAGATTTTACACGACGTTATGGCTCGCCTTCAGCTCATTATAAAACTTTACATAAAAAGCTTAGTCACCGAATGCATTTGTTTAGTTCTCAATTATCTACAGAAATGTTAAGTGCCTTGTGGTTTTTATGTATAGTTCTATATCTGACAGTGTCAAAAACACTTCAGCTGGATGTGGAAAGTCCTTTTGTGGAGACCAAAATGGGCAAAATACGGGGTTCAACACTGACATCACAATATGGCGCTCTTATTTTAGCCTTCCGTGGTATACCTTATGCCGAGCCACCTGTTGGTAGTTTACGTTTTCAGTCACCAAAACCAGTTGTCACCTGGCAAGGTATTCTTAACGCTACTGAAGATTCTCTGATTTGTCCGCAGCCTGGAAAACCTGAGCTCATGTCAGAGGATTGTCTTAAGCTGAATGTCTATACGTGTAATCTTGTGGGAAAAGTGCCGGTCATCGTTTACATACATGGAGGAGGTAATGCTATCGGTAGTGGTCACAGTTTGTACGAGGCTGGTCCACAGTATCTAATGGAACACGATGTCGTTTTTGTGTCCTTTAACTATCGTTTGGGTGCTTTGGGTTTTCTGAGCACAGGCACAAAGGAAGCGCCCGGCAACTATGCCTATTTGGATCAGATATTGGCACTCGAATGGGTGCGTGAGCATATCGCCAATTTCGGCGGGGACCCCGAGCTGGTGACAATTTTTGGTTTTAGTGTTGGCTCTATGGCAATATCACTGCATATGGCTTCACCACTATCGAGAAATCTATTTCATAGAGCTATATGCATGAGTGGTTCGGCCACCAGTCATTACAGCATCGATAATCGGGCTTTGACGCGTAAGTTGGCGCACGATTTAGCCTGTCCCATGTATAATCCGGAGGATTTGGTCGATTGCATGCGCAGCTTGGACTGGCGGACTATAGTAAATGGCTATGCAAACTGGAGTCCGTATAAGTTCAAGAATACTCACTGGAACTATGAGATCGATGGACATTTTCTATTGGCTCATCCAACGGAAATATTCCGAAGCGGTAACTTCAATTGTGTTCCACTATTGGTGGGCATCTCCAAAAACGAATTCGACTTTTCCGTCTACCGTAAGTTAATTAAAATATAATCTAGTCATTCCGCTCATTGTAAGTCGGTTTTTTCTAAGATCAGGAAAATAATACCAGTCTGTTATATGATTTCAGCGTGAACTTCGATAAGTACGCGCCAGAATTGTTTCAATACAATGCGGAGGCAGAAAAACAAACTCCGCCGGTAAGTCGGCGAATATGGCAGGAGTATTTCGGTGCGGAAACAGAGATAAGCAAAGAAAACTTGCTGCAGTTTGGCGAACTCTGCTCTGATAGCATTATAAGACATGGTGTGCATCGTTTGGTGAACTTAACCCACCACCATGGGTCAGTCTATTACTATCGCATGGACTATGTGGGTAGTCAGAGTCAGTACCTGAACTCCACAGGACAACTGAGAGGTGAATAAGCGTAAACAAGTACAAGAAACTACTATTTTTTGCTGTTCCATCCTAGGTATAGGCCATGGTGATGATCTGCAGTATATATTGCCTTCTTTATGGTATGGTACACAGCTTCCGCTACAACATCCCGATATGTTTATGGTGCAACGCATGACCACGTGGTGGACCACTTTTGCCAAAAATGGGTATGTAAGCAAATTATTGATAGAGTTATGTTAATTTTTTTATCAATTTTTTAGTGTTCCACTAGCTGAATATGAGGGACAATGGCAGCCCACAACCAATCAGAGCCCGCATAATATACTCTACATTGACCGAGTGACACAGATGGGCAAGGAGCCCTATGCAAAGCGTTATGCTCTCTGGGATGATATGTTTCCAATAAGTAGTGCCGTTATAGCTTTCAACACTTCGATGCTATTTACGCTGCTTTGCTCTGCAATAGTTTTGAGTGTCATAAAATAGTGCTAATAAAGCTTTCTTGAAGACATAACGTTCAAAATTGATGGCCAAGTCATTAAGATTAGCCTAATTGTTGTTAGAGGCTTCATTAATCAAGCGACTCTAAGCCAAAAGGGCTCAAAAGAAATGACAAACAAACGGCAAGCGGTGTAGAAGCGATACTTAAAGTCTATCAAATAATTAGTCGTTGTCTTTGGCAAATCAGGAACAATCAGTGTTTACACATGCTCGCTTTATTTTTATTTGTTTGTAATTGTTCACTTAATTGTATTTGTTGTTGTTGTTGTTGTTGTTGTTGTTGTAGCTGCTATTGACATTTCAGATTGTTCATTATGCTATTTACGCAAACATATTACAAAAGGATTACGGGATTAAAGGATGTTTTCGCTACTCCTCTCCTTCTTTCAAGTGCACAAGAGCTTGAGTTCGCCCAGATAAGCAGACATCGACGCGGCGTACAACGCACACTAAATAGCGTTGTTGGCGTAGCAAATAAACGAAGCATTATTTGCCTGGGGAAATTTGTTTTTGGGGTTAGAGCAACATTAGTGGAACACAGCCCTCACAGCAAGTGGAAAACAATAGAGAGAGAGGGCTTGACTCCAGCTCACGCTCACCTATCGTGCCATTAATCTGTGTACAAACAAAACGACAATTAATATTATTCCATCGAATATGCGAACACTTTCTGCTTGGAACATAGCTTCTGTGTTTTGCTTTTGGGTTTGTTCGGGTTTATTTATTCGGGGCAAGGCAAAATAATCTGATAACTCTGAATGCGTTTGATCTTTTTATTTTCCTTGTTGTAGTTTTTGTTGTTGTTGATTTGTTTTCTTTTGTCGACTCTTGCTGAAGTGGCGTCTGAGCAAATGACAGGCAATCATCAGAGTCATCCATCCGAATTTCGACTATCTATCATTTACGCCCTGATGAGATCAGATAATCTCAGGACGATTCTAAAAAGGACAACGAAATAATTTCATAAGCCAGGCAGTGATTGTGAATGTTTTGTCTTCTTTTGTTTTGACAAGAGGTACAATTGAACGTTTACTTTCTCAAGCCTTGAAAGTTTTGTTAACTTCTCATCATTGCTACTGAATATATGAAATATTTTCTCGAACTGTTTCTAAAAGAAAACTCCTTCGAATTAAGTATTGTGGTTTTGTTATTTGTCCTTTGGTTGACGGTGTTCTTGGTAGAAACTTTACATTCATATGCTAACGAGCTGCGTTGGTGGTCACTTAAATGTCATAATATTAATTAATCATGGATTTTTATTCTACGAAAACCTTTGACAACGAACCATAATATTTGGGACGGAATAGTTTGTCTACTCAAATAAGAAACTATTCCCCAAAATCACCTGATGACACAACGTTAGTCTTACCGCAGGGTTTCCAAAAATAGTTGGGCGAAAACAACTCTACGTTCCACTAATTTATTACTCGCTAAGTACAGGTGCTATGTTTTAAAGGAGGTCAAAGTTACATTTTTGGTCACGTTACAAAAATAATAAAACAAATATTCCCGTCATCATGAAACTGCAAATGTTGCTTGAATTATTTAACATCGAAAATGCAACGGCGTTGCATGAAATTTTACTCGATGATAATATGAGATACGGTGAATGAAATGCAATAAAAATAAATGTTATAAGAAATTGCATCACGACATAAATAAAAATCAAAACATGGCTTCAGTAGGTCGCAAAAATAGCAGCTTATCCTTGTTACAAAATTGAAATTTCGTTGCATAATTTTATAACTCCCTTACAACTTTATTAAGAAAAGTACGGCAATTGTTTTTTTGCCTGATAAAATAATTAAAAATGGTAGTGTATCGTCACAGGGAGGCATTAGGTATTCGCTTAATGCAACAAAAATGCAAAAACGTTGCATGGAGTTATTACAATGTGAATAGAGTTACTTAGGTCATTTTTTATGGAAATTCGAAAGTGTTGAATGACTTCTATGGTTTTATCAGAAAAAATAAATTAATGACGTTTCAAGAACTCTGGAGGAACCAGGTTAAGATAAGGTAAGGATAAGGATAAGGATAAGGATAAGGATAAGGATAAGGATAAGGATAAGGATAAGGATAAGGATAAGGATAAGGATAAGGATAAGGATAAGGATAAGGATAAGGATAAGGATAAGGATAAGGATAAGGATAAGGATAAGGATAAGGATAAGGATAAGGATAAGGATAAGGATAAGGATAAGGATAAGGATAAGGATAAGGATAAGGATAAGGATAAGGATAAGGATAAGGATAAGGATAAGGATAAGGATAAGGATAAGGATAAGGATAAGGATAAGGATAAGGATAAGGATAAGGATAAGGATAAGGATAAGGATAAGGATAAGGATAAGGATAAGGATAAGGATAAGGATAAGGATAAGGATAAGGATAAGGATAAGGATAAGGATAAGGATAAGGATAAGGATAAGGATAAGGATAAGGATAAGGATAAGGATAAGGATAAGGATAAGGATAAGGATAAGGATAAGGATAAGGATAAGGATAAGGATAAGGATAAGGATAAGGATAAGGATAAGGATAAGAATAAGGATAAGGATAAGGATAAGGATAAGGATAAGGATAAGGATAAGGATAAGGATAAGGATAAGGATAAGGATAAGGATAAGGATAAGGATAAGGATAAGGATAAGGATAAGGATAAGGTTAAGGATAAGGATAAGGACAAGTACTTGGACAAAGGTTAGGACAAGGATTAGTACAAAAATTACTGAAGTCAATTTTGAAAATATTGGCCATCGCTAGCCTCTACTTTATCCCATTATTTTTATCAATTTTTGGATACCATCTCTAAATACGATGCGTATTTTGCTCCGATCCACAAAACGAGCTGATTTTGGAATTCTTAAAATAGTTGTCGGAATGGGTAATGTCTGGGCTATACGACGGGTGGGATCGGACTTTCCATTTCAGCGTAAGTATGTTTTGACCGGCTGCGCAACATGTGGCCGAGCGTTATCTTGTTGCTAAAATACCTTGTCGTGAATTTGCGCGTATTCTGGCCGAATTTTTCTTCAATGCTTGGTGACAGTTTCACCCGGTTGATTGTACGCCACGCCAATTGGTCCCACAAAATACAGAACATGACCTTGTCACTGTGAATATTGGGCTTTGGTGTCGATTTTGGCGTATGGCCAAGTAGCTCGTTAGATATTTTGCGCTTTGGGTTACCGTAATGAACCAATTCCTCATCGCCAGTCACAATAAGATGCAAAAATTCTTTTATTTTTTGCCGTTGGAACAGCTGTTCATAAGTGAAAAAGTTTATCGGCTTTAATTCATACAGCAAACCATATCCAGCCTTTTAGATCACTCCCATGGCTTTTATGCTGACATATATGGCTTCTTTAGTCACTCCCAATGCTTTTGCGGATTGTTCTTGCGTTTGTTAGGAGTCTTAATCCAATATAGCATCCAATTTGGCATACTCAAACTTTTGTGGCTGACCTTTACGCTTTTTGTCATCGTTATCAAAATCACCACTTTTTTAAGTCCAATATATCCTAATATTCCAAAATGTATAACTTATGATGAAACTTGTGCTTATCTTCCCAAAATATAAAATCACTTTTTTCAGAGTATCAAGAGTATTCGAGTTTCAGAGTATCAACAGGTGCAGTAACAGTCTGCAAAACATTGCCAAACAAGCAAAACAGTGTTCTAAGAAGTCAAACCCTTGCATAGGTTCAACCATCTATCAGTAAAATTTGCCTAAACAAATTCAAGTGGAGCTTCTTGCTCCAGTTTGTCTTGCAAATGCGGTTTAACTTCTTAATAGTTATTTGGCTAACGTTAAGAATAAATTTTCTTGCCACCGACTTTGTGACCACAAGACTTGGTTGAAAACTTCGCCGCTTCACACCATATTTAACACACCATGTGTCCCTCAGTCTTTGTGTTGCTTGTCATTCTTAATACCGTTAACCTTTATCGAGATAAGCAACACTTCTACAAATCATTCATTAGATATTGAAACGAATACTTTTATTCAAATGCAATTGAGTGCCATTGTCTGGTAGTTGGATTACAATAAATGAATTGACACTTCTTTGCAACGCATCATTCAAGAGCAATAGCAGCAGGCTTTACTCAAGAATGAAGCAACCCGAATTTCATTGATTTTTACAAGTCAGACTGGAAGTGGTGATTGATGTCTTTAAGCCTTTTTTTTTGCCGCGTGTATCCCTAAATCCTTGAACTATAACAGAAACTAGACAATGGATGTTGCTGATACTGAGGTATGCTGCTGTCTGTTATGAAATAACAAAACGTTACTCAATTATTTTGCTATTATTATTATTTGTGCCGATTTCTACTAAGTCGATTAAAGATCGCTGATCTCCAAGCATAACATGTACCCTCCAAGCAATCAAAACAAACAAAGAGGGCACGAGGGCACAACACAAGCATTTTGACTTTGTTTCGATGAAGTTGTTGGTGGTGCTCATGATGTTGATGCTGCTGCTTTGGCTGCACAAGGTGATCATTTGAAGAAGAATGTGCCACGAGAAGATGTGACAGCTACAGCTGCTACACGGTACGGTGAATCACAGACGCATGCGTGGCTTTGTTTGTGCCGTCAGTAACGCAGCATACAAGCAGATCAAGCAACGATTTCCATTTCATTTCGATTTTTGGTGGATTTGATTACGTTTTCCACAACAAACAATTGCGCAGCAGAACCAATCGTTCACATTCTGCTTAGGTTGCACAATGAAAGGAGTAAGACTGAGAAAATAAAAGAGCAGCACATAAAATTGTCCTGCTTGTCTGACAGCCTGTGTGCCGGCCGACCGACCGTCTGGTTGTTTGAGCAGCAACCAGTTCTGCTTGTGAATCTTTTCTTTGTAAGTTTCGACATAGAGTTTATTTGGTTTCTGCTCTTTCATTATTTTTTTTATTTTTATTTTATTCTATTTTCTCAAGTATCGAATTTCGGCAAGCGCATCCATCGCTAATGACAATACAAATTGATGCAGCAGCCAGTCAGCCATTCGGCATTTTCTGGGAATTTACATTTTAAGGCTAGTATTTTTAAGTATTATATTTGATTTGAGTTTAATAAGATTCAAGGGGATGCCTCGTCCATGCCATTCATTCCATGCTATAAACTGATATGCCACCTTGAAGCAATTGAACAGTGCTTTGTACGGATCACAGCCGGGGGTTAGGGTTGCTTAATATGTTGGTAAATAAACGACAGCCAACCAACTAAAGTTGGTGGTATACCACACACTCCAGTATCGGCTTAGCGCGTGCTACAACTCCATACCGCGCGCCACTTCAGGCATCCAATTCTACTCAACGCGCCCCTATTTGAGTGCGCATAATTATTAGAATGTGCTTATCTCTTGAAGTAAATGCTGTTATAGTTGCTGTTGTTGTTAATTTTCCTATCATTTCCAATTTGCATTAGCTGCCACCTATTTCTACGGCGGCACGAGGTGGTCTAATTAACAGTTTCAGCACCGCAATCATGAAGTTTTATCAAAATTTATGAAGCATGCCAACACGTATTAATGCAAGAAAGTATTGTAACAGGACCTTTTTGTGGGCGAGTAGATATGTTGGTGAGTAACTCCAAACTATGTTTGTTGCATGTTTGAATTCTGAACTGACTGGCTCTAGAGCGCGAAAAACAATTAACGCATATGTTAATGTGTTGATCATGATGACCCAACAAAATGTTATTGGAAATAGAAGAAGGTTTCCCGTTTCCAATTAGAGTCATCGAATATATCCCGCTGTTAAGAGTTTTGGTTATTTTTTTCTAAATTCATATAAGAACAACATTTGTTTGTGGTAATTGAAGCTATGGCAACGTCCACGGCACGTGACAGCAAGTTATCAACATACCTTTTAACGTTACATCATTGTCAACAACAAACATAATATTTGATGTTTCAAATTTCATCAAATGATCATCCCATCAAAATCTTCCTTGTTTGAGGGTTTCACAAGGTAACAATAACAACATCAAAACAAATGATAGATCGCGTTACATGTCAGCAAAGTTAGAAAGAACTGTCAAAATTGACAAAGCAAAATATTATTCATGGCGTGTTAACTTTTTTCAGTTCCATTTCAGAGTGTATAAGTTTAAGCAAAAATTAAAACGGTACAGGCACTTTAAGGATTGCTTATAAGAGAATAATTTTTTACAAACGGATGTACTATTATCGAAAATTAAAGGTTTTACAAATGGAAAAGCTCAAGATATGAGTAAAAAATGTTCAATTTGATTTTCGAACATTTTTCGAAACTACGAGGGGACTAACAAAAGATCGCTTAATAGAGTAGAAAAAACTAAACATTTATTTCGATACATTTTTGAATTCGATAAATCCACCTTGAAAAATAGTCTTCAAAATTGGCTTTTTGGAGTTTTGCAATTTTATCAATGACCGCATTTATTATCTCCTCATTGGTGTTGAAGACTCTTCCTCGCAATTTTTTTTTTTATTTTTGGAAATAACCAGAAGTCGCAAGGAGCTAGATTTGAGGAATAAGGTGCTGGTCAAATTTCTTCAATGCCTGACAGCGCAATAAAGTCGCTTGTTTTTCTAGCAGTGTGCGCTTGCGCATTGTCATGATGCAAAAAGTATCGGCGAAGTTCCTGTTTTGGTGTTTTCTCAATAAACTTCTATATACTTCTGGTAAGCAAGTTTCAGTATATCACTTGGCAGTGACCGTCTGAGCTTTTTCCAAAGGAATAACAGCTACAACTTTCTCTCTGGTGAAGTAAACTGACATCATTACTTTTGTTGCTGACTTTTGTTGCTTTGCTTTAACGGGTGGATTTGCATCTTATGGGCTACATACCATGCTTTGTTGTTTGGTTTGAGGATCGTACTTGTAAAACCATGCTTCATCACCTGTTACAATTTTCTGAAAAGTGGAAGACTTTTCGTTGTTGAATTTGTCAAGAAAAAATTGAGAAAAACGCACATGTACCTCTTTTTGAGCTTCAGTTAAAATTCTAGGAACCCATCGTGCAGATTTTTTCGTGTATCCAAGATTATTTTTAATATTCGCGATACAGCCATGGCATTCATGCCCAGTTATTCAGCAATCATTTCCTGGATCAATCTTGGATCTTCGTCAATTTTAGACTTCAACAGCGCTACACTTAGATCGTCAGTCCCAGATTTTGGACGACCTTTTCGAGGTTCGTCCTCCACAGAAAAATGACCGGTGTGGAATCTCCGGAACCACTTTGAAATAGTCACGAGGGATGGCGCATACACTCCAAATGCCACTCCGCTGTTTGGCATTTACTAAATATTTCCACAGGCTTGAGGTTAAGCCGAAATCCAAAAAGAATAGCAAACCGAATTTCTTGCTGCGTTGGCACAGGGATATCCACTGACACTGCTTCACTAATTTTACGTTTTCTTGTCTCCATTTTGACTGATCTTTCTGAAAATTAGAGTGATATATCGTAAGAACTTTTTTTAGTACCCTTCTATAGATAATCTCTGAGACTGAATTCAAGAATTCAAAAACCTTTAGTTTAATGATCAATCAAATTTGATCATAGTTTTCGAGAATTGGAAATATACTTAATGAGCTGGTCATAGGAGTTGCTCACAGGAGTTTTCGACTGAAACCCATTTTCTAACTTGTGTAGAAAAACATGACTCACAGTGTTTTAAGTAAGTTAAAGCTTATGGTTGCAAACGAGTTGGCGAAACATTAATATCTGATGACTGCGGTGATGTTCTAAGTAGTCTACTATCATTTTTAAGTAGCCATTCCTTGAGAACACTTGACGTTTGCCTTGACGTAATAGATAAACGATTCCTCCAAACCCCATTGTGTGGTATTTTCCAGTAGTTTATCCTTTAAAATGTTAGGAAAGAAGTATTTATCGATTATTACATATATTTATAATGAATTTCCCACCCCATTTGCCGATATGCATCCCCTGATCATTACTGAGATACCTCCATGTTTAACTCTTACCGTTCAATTTTTAAAATCTTCTGTGTTTGGTTTTCTCCATGAACATTAAATTTACTTTCGAAAAGAATTCGAAAAGATTACAGTTTTTCAGATGAAATTGTCGGTTGACCTGCTGATACGACTTCTTATGAATATTTCGACCATGATATTTTTTATTAAACAGAACTTCTCGAATTGTCTGGGGATTTCATGTCATGGCAGTCTCATTCGTGATCTCACTCGTGGGATTTTGTTTGGTTTTTCTGAGAAAAATCCATATTTATTTTATTCGTAAACTGTCGTGGACGCCCTTTTCTTGCCATATTTTCTTTGTTTCCTTAAGTTTTATAAAAAGTAAGCAATCATTTTTTGCACAGTCGCGAAGCTTTTATCAAACAATTTGGCAATTGCTCAAATGGATTTATTTAATTGTCTTGGAAATGCTTAATAATTAAATTTTTCATATAACTGGAAAATTCTTTTCCACGATGCACACTTTCGTTATGAAAAAATTCACCTAAAATACTTTTTCATGTCACATTTACAATAATTTCAACAAAAATAATACTCCTTAGGCGGTCTTTCGATATTTAGACGGGAATTTTAGTTTGAAGAGTTAAATTTCAAGGTCTTATTTATTTCAAGGTCACTTCACATATTGTTCCTTTCTCTCTCTGCCAAACCTTAACGATTTGAAGCTTTTCGTCATGCTATCTCTAATTATGATGACCTAAATTAATAATTTTATGATCTGTACACATTGAATTCTAATCCTTTTTCTCAAAAAAATGTTCAAAAGTTATGAGAAGTAGGTAAAAATAATTTTCGGGGAGCAATATATCTCTGATACCTTGACGCTGCTTGTTGTCAGGCATATTGCAGCTTACCTAAAAAGTTAAAGAAATTATGTTGCCTTAAATTTTTCAACAAGTATTTCAGGATTGAAATGGGCAATATCTAACTGCGACTTGACAGACCCTACTTACTCCTTACTTAAAAAAGATGTCTAAAATTTTCTTTTTGCACTAGGCAGAGTCTGAATAGTTAATCTACCTTTTTAAATTAATTTTGTGTTTTTTCAACAAGCAATAACATTTGTTTTTTATCATTTGTGCCTAGGTTTATAAGAAGTATAGATTTCTTAAGTGACAGTTCTGGAAATATCCAGACCAGTGAAATTTTTCCCGCATGCGTTCACACAAAAATCATTTTATATTGCTAGGGTGATGTTTTTGTGTGTTTTTTGCAGAGGATTCAATAACACTACAGAGTGGTTTCGGTTTTGAGGGTCTTGACCAGAAAAATAGTATCTTACAGGTCTTTCCTTCATCAATTCAGGAAACTTAAAATTTTTATTTTTTAAATTTTTAATTCTTCCGGACTTAGTTTTTTGACACGCCCACCGAATGAACTTAAAGGGAAAATTATTGCTTAAAACTAATTAAATGGCAACTTAATTATAAAACATCGGAATTTATTCCAACATTCTACACTTTAATATGAATGTACTGTTACATAAAAATCAAAAAGAAATTTCTAACTATTAAATTTTTCATAATTTACCTAAATTATGATAAAAACCACATGAACCACCATTTTTGTGTAGTTTAGAAGAATTTAAAGAATTTTTGTGCTTTTGGCAGTTGGTGATATTTATCAGACAAGAGGTATGTATAGTCTTTAAAATTGATATTGTATTTGCATCAGATTCACTGAATATAGTTTCACTTACCTGAAGAAAACAGAAACAGGAGTAATAATATAAGTTTTCCACACAAGTTATTTTCGTTGAAATCGTATACTTCAAGCCACTTTTAGAGTATTGAGCGGTTCAACTCCTGAAAAAACAAAAAAAAAATTGTGAGATAGGTTTTCTCTGCCTAAAATGGTCGATATGTTAAACAATTTTCATATTCGATTTATTAAAAGCAAAGTTTCATTAAAAATTAACAAATTTTTTAAATTTCAAATAAACACTACTATTTTTTCAACTGTACTTAAATAAGGTTTTTGATTTTAATGGGTGCTTATTACCCTAAGCGTTATTAATCCGGTCATGTTAATATAATTGGCTGCTTCCTACACTCAATCACATCAACTGTTTCTCACTTGTTGCTTATGGTTATTGTAGTCTTAATTTCGTTATAAAACTAAGTAGCAGCACACATCAATACAGCCATCCACCCACAACAATTGCTTATGCATTGTCATTATTGGAAGCGCCAACATAATCACCAACAACTCAGCCCACAAAGTGCTAAACTATCACTTCTAACCAGCTTCCGACTATAACATGCTTAACACAATCCAAATATTTCAAACAGTACAAAAAAAAAAAAAAAAGAAAAAAAAACAACACAAATAGCAGATACCAAAATCTATATCATATTTCCTAAACACTTAAACATTGATGTGAACATCACTTCATTGAACTGCAAATGAATCCAACTTTATGATGGCAATTCGACACTTTGTTGTCATATAAGATTATTAATGTCTGTCTGCCGGTCTCTGCGTCCTGCCCCAGAGCACTATTCGACCAGACACCCTCCTCCCTCGTACACATGCAGTCATTCATGCCATCGATCTCTAGTGCAGTTGAGTGCAAAAAACGTATGCTAGCCATCGTTGGAAATGGGAGTGATTCTTGATTTGCAAGCAACGTCAACAACCAGTGGATAGATGGATGCTCTGTTGCTGTTATTGTTGATTGTTGCTGTTGTTGTATCATTATTGTTGCTGCCTTGTGCGCCCAACAATGAGCACCTCTAATGAGCCAAATGCCAGCACGATGATTTGTCGCACTAGCCCAAAATTAAGGGTGAAGAACATTTAGATGCATCTAGGAATAAACTGAACGCTGTTGACATACAAACGTTGCGTTGTTTACAGTTTATTTTCTATGGTTTTTAAAACATGTTAAACGTTGTCGTCATCATCGTCATCATCCCCTTTGCTTTAACGAATTTTGTGGCTAGGAACTATGAGCGGAAAGCAGCTGTGACACTTTGTATTGTGTATGGATTGAAATATGTAGATACTTTGATGCAGAAAAAAAAACAAACACATAATCGTTTGTTTTAATATTAATTAAATTTAAAGAATTACGTGTTCAAAGCAGCTCAACTTGTCGCAGACGTTAATGTCTTCGTTAAGCAGTTGTTAGAACCTTTGACTAAATAGCAAAGCAGAGAGAACGTGAGAGCACCTTCCGGCATTAGAGACAAAGACGCAACAGCAGAAGTAGAGGCTGCCATTGAGATCAGGCCAAAGTTTAAAAACCAAACAAAGGTTGTCGCTGTCGTGGGAAATTGCTTCAAGTGGCATGCGGGTGTGTAGCAGCGCACTTTGACTGAATAAATGAACTGAAGTTTCCTCTTCTCATACGGTTTTTTAATTGTTGGCAAACAATTAGGCAGAGTTAAAAAAAAACAACAAATTTCTAGTCGAAAAATAGAGAAATGCGCTCAAACTGCGTTTGAGCCATGATTAATTGCAGCGAAGTGGTAGAGTTGTGTTGTGGCTCCAGCGCAAACAGTAGTTGACTGGGATTTTCTAACTTGTGAAGCACTTGTTAGACTGACAGTTTTGTAGATTCGAAAAAAAAATGTTGGGCATTTTTTTGAATGAGCCACATTAAATGATGAATGCCAACGTGGTATGGCGCCAACGTTTGGAACAAAT
The DNA here is from genome assembly GCA_958299015.1 of Tetanocera ferruginea. NCBI lineage: Eukaryota > Metazoa > Arthropoda > Insecta > Diptera > Sciomyzidae > Tetanocera > Tetanocera ferruginea. Next base: position 1,159,351 of record OY282641.1, read on the forward strand.
TGTATTTGGAGCATCTTAAGGTAATTTTAAGGTCATAAATCATTATACAGAAATGAAGTGGAAGAAACTATTGACTGTATTTTAAAATATTTATTGATTTTAAGAGGAACAATTAATTAATATTTCACAGTTCTTGGCAGAACCAGTTTCGATTATGAATGAATGGTTAGTTTAAACGACTGTTGCTTTTTATGTTAACTTCTTGACTGGTGAATTTGAAAACAGGTTTTGTCTCCAAACTTATAAAACACAAGTATATGGAAAATTCAATGAAAATAGACTGGAAATGGGTTTATGGAGGTGCTGTTTCTGTCCTAGTTATCCTGAAGATATACTCAAAGACCCCAAAAACTTGAGTATACGGAGATAAATTAAATTGAATTAATTATAATAACGAATGATATCGTCAGTAGGTGTAAAAACGTTGTTATAGTAAATTATATGTCTTTTACGATGGCACGACCGATTTTGCTTTGGACTTAAGGTATTTTACAAAAATGCGCCTTTTTCACGCTCAAATATTCCTAACTGTTGATGTTGATTTTTTTTCAGATATTTGTTGATTTTGAATGAATTATTTTACTTCATATATTTCTCAAAAATATTGTAGCTCACATCTATCACTTTTTAGTAATATATTAGTTATCAAACACATAAAACTTATAAACTTTTTCCAAAAAAATTCTACTGGCAATACATTATTTTTTGGCACATATTGAGAGCGCAGGAAACTCTGCAGAAATACCCGCTCTCACACACTATTTGCAGACATTTTTTGCAAACTTTTCTCTATATCTCTCTTAAGAACGAAATGTTTGGGAGTGAGCAATTATTGTTCACATTCAGCTGTTATCCAAACATATCATTTTTAAACTTGAATAGGAAAATGTGCAGGCACAAACAAACATTGTATACTCCGACTCATCAGTAGTATCTGTTGTTTCTTCAGTCCACTTACTTTGAAAACTAATAAGTGCAATTGTAGTAAAACCAAAGTGGAATTGCAGACAAAGCTCGTTTCACTTAATGAAAGCAGTGTTTTTCTAATCTTTCACTAGTCACAAAATTTCAAAAAAATTTAAATATGTTTACTTTTTTATCATGTGTTCATCTTGGTTTCAACATTTTGTCATTATTATTATTATGGTAATTACCCTTTTAACTTCTTTTTAATTGGAATGTCTGATCATTTTACAGGAAGATAAAAAAAATCTTAATATCTTCTTAAAATATTATGTAATTAAAAATTATTTAATGCCGAATGAGAAATCGTCAACAAATTCGGTATATAAAAGATACTTCAGTTTTTTTGGTTTCATAGAGGGTATACTAACAGAAAAAGTAAAAACAAAAAAATTCGACCTATATTAAGGTGTCGATACTATAACATAAAGTGCAAATATTTTGTTCCAGGTAAACTCCAAAAGAACTGGGACGATTTTAATGAAATAAGTTTTAACATATAATATTTCTGCTACACCACCATTTCTGCTACATACAATATAAAAAATTTAAGATACACACTACTTTCAATAATTGACTATAAATATTTTGAGGTTTTAACAAGTAGTCACAAAACCGTCATAGGAAGAAGCTATATAGAAACTGCATTGTAGAATGGAAATAAATAATATCATTTAGAAATCGTTATGCATTCAGCCGGGTCACTATATATAGAAAAAATAATATGCAAAGTCACTCCTAATAAAACATCACTTCAACCATCATGATTCATGATCATTAAATGACCATCACACTTTACAGCAGAACTGGTAAAATTGACGATTTGTTTTAAAATAAGAGAGTTCTGACAGAAATACTTTTATATGGTTATGGTTATATGGTTATGGTTAGATGGTAATGGTTATGGTACCGTAACATTCTAGAAGTAAAATTTCATATTAGGGTGTGAGAAAAATGAACTTTATATTCGACCCATCTTACTGTACATAAATACTTGTTTCTGTCTATAAGTTGTACATACATTATTTGGTGAAAAATAATAATAGTAGTAATGAAGCTGTCCTTATTCATTTCCCGACTTTATAGCCCGTTTCAAAAGAGAAGAACATTTTTTAGTTTCATTTTTCGATGCGCAGTGAGAAATTATTTTTAAAGCTAGAAAATTTTTTAGAGCGTAATTTCTTGCTCTTTTTGTACTGTTCGCTGAACTTTATGGTTTTATTCAGTGTTTTTACTTTTTTTTTATATACATAAATGCGCAAACATTCAGAACAAATGATCGCATAAGTACGGTGTTGCACCGACTGCCTGCAGCAACCTGCATCTTGAGAGCTAAATCAAATACAAATTACATAAAAAATAAATAATTTTCTCAAGAAAAAATTGTGAAGTGAAATTTTGGCTAACAAATTATTTTTTGACTCCCCCTTTTTTGTCAATTTTGATTGGTTGATTTTGAAAAATAAAATTCAGTACTTCCGCAGCGCAGTTGTGATGAACAACAAAATTCAGGAATATACATTAATTTTTTTTTAATTTATTTTTCTGCTCAGAGAATATTCAATTTTTTTTTAATGTCGACCAATCAGAATGAAGAACGCTCTCAAAATTATTTTCTTATTCTCAAACATGCGCGAAAATGTTCTTCTCTTTTGAAACAGCCCAGCAGTTATTTTGGAGACAATTGGAAAAATCAACTATGTAGTTAATTTCTAGTGAAATTGGAATTAGTTGCGAACTAGTCCAAAAGACGCTCAGAATAGAACAGTTTGAATTCATTTTTATATTCTTAGTTTTTCTTGTCAGCAGGCACACACAAAATCAAAAAACGGGTACGCTCAAAACGTGTTTTGGCGAGTTTTTTCATTTAGATTCCGAACTTATTTTAACTTTCGCAAACATTTTCGATGAAAATGGTAAATGGTAAATTATATACAAAAATTTAATAAGGTTATTGTACGTACCCGTGTTCTGAATAATGCGAATGATAGAGCTTACTAATGACCACTTGTGGACTGTACCAAAACGGACCAGTTTAGAACTATTCATAATGGAACTAGTACAGATATAGGGAAAAAAACTAATGTTTATGGGTACAATTGTCTTTTCCTATGACATCAACCCGTAAAAAGCGTCAGTTCGTTCAATGAAAAAGGGTATTGTAGTGGGACCAGTACTGGCCCCTTTTGGAACTAGTTTAGAACTATTCTTAATCTTATCCATTTATCTGCAGGGAGGCTATGCATACAGTTTTGAATTTTTATTATTTTACAAAAGGAAGTAGTACTATCTTTTAACTAACCAGAAGTTAGAAATTTTTTCGAAATTGAAAATATTTCCATTACATTTCAAATCAGAACAATTAAGTTGATCTGAAGTACCCAAATTTTTCATCATGAGTTCAGTTATAAAATGTTTTCTAGACCAAACTGCATGCTTGCTAACCACGTTCACACTATCAATAAGCGGCATTACTTCCTTCAATCAACATTCAATTTTCTACGAAACTAAAACAAGCTCTGCTTTTGATCAGCGGCAAGAGTCAACTACATGCGAAGCATCTCAAGTCCAGCCATTGTTCTTGATGTCTTTCTTTAACGTTTTCACCTGATGTCATCTTGTAAAAATAATCATCTACTGCCAGCTATTGCTCTGTTATTTATTAGTTTACTGATGTTAGCAATTTTCCAATTGCACACATTTCGAAAGACATCTTCATTTTAGACTGTCAGCAGGACATCTTCGGTATGCGCGCACGCGCGTGTCTTTTCACAAATACTGAAAAACACACAACCAAAGTCATGTGTGACCCAAGAAAACCTTTGGTTGAAGTTTGTAAGAAATCGTCATATCTTTCAATTTAATTCTTATGAGTTTTTGTGGTTTTGGATCCCGCAAATAGCCCGCCAGACGAAGCCAGCAAACCAGCCAGTTCCGCCAGACAGCGAATGTACCAAACAAATTCAAATTCAATTTCAAATAAACAACAATTCGTTGTCTAGGCCGAGGTTAGAAAGCCAACAAAGAGATGAGAAATAAACAAGAAAAACCGGCAACTGCGTATGTTATGAGCAGAGAGACGAACGCACTGGTTGCTGTTGTTGTGAAATACGCTGTTGGTATCGCGATATTGGCAGCATTTTTCACACATTGAGCCAAATTTAACACCTCCAGCTAACACTCCAGCTGAGTGAGCGCTCTAAAGTTGTGTCTGTTGACGTGATCCCGATGATGATTGGTACCTAAGGGGAATTTGCACATCCGCGTGCCACAGAATTTTTAGCTACACTTTTAAATGGACAATATTTGAATTGGGTTGTCAGCCAGTGACAGAGAAAATTGAACTTGAATATAAAAGAACAAAAATAATACATTTAATTTTTGACGAGAAATCACCATCTCGAACAATTTTTCGGAAGTGATATACAAATTATACTATCCATTAAGGTGGGTAAAAAAAATTGTAATTTTCATTCCTTTTTGGCCGTGTTTTGGGACTTCCCAAAAAAAAAAAACTGTTTGGTTCTGTCATACTCTCTAGGTAAGCTTTCACATTAGGAGGCGAATTTGCATATAATTTTTATGAAGTGAGGAAATCTGACGGTCAGCGATCACTTCTTACTTTTATGGTCTCGATTTTGGCTTTATTTAGGTTATTGTTATGGTTACACTTAAGGTTATGGTAATGCTTATGCTTATGGTTATTGTCATGGTGATGGATAAAGTTATAGTTATGGTTATGATTATGGTTATGGTTATGATTGTAATTGTTATTATGGTTGTGGTTATAGTTATGGTAATGGTTTTGGTTATGGTTATGGCTATGATTATGGTTATGGTTATGGTTATGGTTAGGGTTATGGTTATGGTTATGGTTTTGGTTATGGTTATGGTTATGGTCATGGTTATGGGTAAAGTTATAGTTATGGTTATGATTATGGTTATGGTAATGGTATTGGTTTTGGTTATGGTTATGGTTATGGTTATAGTTATAGTTATGGTTATGGTTATGGTTATGGCTATGGTTATGGTTATGGTTATGGTTATGGTTAGGGTTATGGTTATGGTTTTGGTTATGGTTATGGTCATAGTTATGGTTATGGTTGCAGTTGTGGTTGTGTTTTTGATATTGGTTATGGTTATGCGTATAGTTGAGGTCATATCAAATTTCTTAAATCTCAATGATAGGGTCAAATTCTGAATAAATTCCCTGAGGTTAGTGTAGGGAATTCTTCCATCCGACCTCGACTCAATTTCTTTTGTCTATGACTGCCGCACTTCTGCGATTTGAATCAGTCAATGAAGTCAAGACAACGCGAACAGCTAGCAGAAAACGTATAAATTTTGTAATAAATGCAAACGTTGGACAAACGCTTACTTGGCTATCTGAGATGGTGTAGCCAAGCGACCAAACAACTCCATTCAATGACGCTGACCCGTTACGAGGTGTCAAAGCGTTGCACTAATAACGACTTACGACTCTTCAGTCAGTTTCGAGGAAATCTGATGAAAATTTCAGTCATTCAAACATTCCGTTGCCATGGATGCAACAGAAGAAGATGAGAGTGAAATTGACGCAACAAGCTTGACGGACAACACATGGAGAGTTAGCCCATGTTGGTCCACAGCACAGTTAAGCGTCAGATGGTCATAATTGGTGCAATAAATTCGAACAAGAATCGCCGCCACGTCAGAACATACCGAGTGCGACACAACAATTAAACTTAAGTGAAAACGATCAAAAACTGTCTGATATGCTGAAACCACTTATTTCTGGTGAGCGAATACATTTGCATAAATTAGTCAAATTGCCACCCTAGCGTACAGACCTCAACAGGACATCAATGAGTCATATTTTCACTATGAGAGTCAGCAGTTGCACGCAAAACCAATTGGAATGAATGCATCAGAATGCATAGTAATGAGAGAATGACTTCTGGTTGTCATCTAGTCTAGTGCCTGTTCTACGCGTGTGCATAAGTTGCAAGTCACCGAGCGTAACCAAACTCCGATAAGAATAATAATAGCAATAATAATGAAGGCGGCATCAACAACAACCATCTGTTTGCCATCATCAACAATAACAACAACAACTAACAAATAACAAACTTCACCGACATCAATTGCAATGTTGTTGAGTGCGATGGCACGAGACACGCAATATGACGCTTATATTGCATATAAATGCAAACAGAAAAACCAATTCGATTTGTAGACCAACCAACCAACCAACCAATTTCATTCAAATTTATTCATCGCAGGCAATAAAAATATTAGAAAATTCCAAAACAGCGCAAAGTTTGGTTTTGGTGCGGAGTTGTACAACGTCATTCGGAGTTAATTGATGACACTATAATTTGCTGATAGCCTCTGAAAAGGGGAAAATCCCAGAAAAATAAAACTATGCGACTTGAGTTGATGGTCAAAGCGTAAACTTTATTACTCTAGGCATATTATTTTATATGTAAACTGCTTAATTTTTTCTTACAGGCTAAACTGGGTATACTATTGGTATTACCAATGGTAGATGTCATCTCATAGTTCCATAATATTATAATCAGCGAATTCAAACTCTTTCTTGCTTGTGCGTCGCCAGTTTAAGGGAAACAAATGCTTCCATAGATCATAACGTTTGGTATTCAAGCCTTCCTTCATGGTCAAATTTTTGCCAATGTCCAAATAGTGTTCCTTCTTAAAACTAAATGGACGCCAACGCATGGATCTTAAGACTACATCACTAGCCTTGTTGGGATCACTTACAAGAGACACAGTTAAAAGTCTGCATTGAAACTGCAACGAAACCGACTCACCCTTTATAAGCAAAAGCTGCAAACATTCTTGTAAGAATCTCCACCATTTTCATCTCTTCATCGTCTTCGCTAAACATGCGGCTCACCGAGGGCTCCACAAATAGATACATCAAATCATCGTGATGCACAATACCTAAGTTTGTAGCTTAAATAATAAAGAATTCATAAGAATGCGTTTAAAACACCCACCGTATGGCACACCCTCGGGAAAGAAGATGTGACTGCGTTGTCCTTCATAGGCGAATTTATAGTAATAGATTTTGGTGGAGCGTGCGGCCAAATGCACAAAACGATGCACAGCAAAACCAGTCAGAGCATCAGAGTAAAGCTTTAAATAAAAGCAACAACATTAGAACAGCAACATTTCTCTCGGTGAGTTGCAGAAGAAAAGTACCTGTGACATGGCGTTCAACGACTTATTGGGATGCAGTGGCTCGCCCTCAAAGTAGAACATCTTTAACTCCTGACTTATATTGGCAGCGCGTGGATTGCTGCTGTTGAACATGAAGCAAATTGGTGCTAGTATCTCGAAATTTTGATCCATGGCTTGACGCAAATGCTGATTCCTTAGCAAAGCTGCAGAACAGAGATTCAAATCACATCCGTGGGCAAATCAAATGACTCACCTATGGCTGGACCCACGAATTCATCGCGTGTCATGCCTGTGATGATGGGTATTTTGGAAAAGTTGCCATTTTGATAGGATTTTACGGGATCTTCAGTAAGAAAACGTTCCTGCCCGAAATCACGTTCGACCACTGGCTTCCAGAGTATGAGCGGATTGTTGCGTCCAATATCGAACATGCGCGGCATGGTATTAGCAAACTCCAGAAAGTGTTTCTGTAGGTAGAAAAATGTTGATAACAACAACTTAAGGATGTTACCACTTACCGTTTTCATACAGTCCAACATGGTGGTTACATTTGTGTCGGGGCAGGACAAAAGTCTGGCTTGTCGTTTGGCCAACTCCAACTGCTCTTCTGGCAAGACCCACTGACCCGTTGCCGCCCCACTCATGACTATGGCCTTGTGAAACAAATGCTTCGACATGGGTGAGACCATGTGAAGCGTAATACTCATGGCACCTGCACCATAGCCCAACAGCGTAACCGAATTTGGATCACCACCAAAACGTGAAATATGCAGACGCACCCAACGCAGCAGCAGCACCTGATCCTTGAGACCTAGATTACCTGGAGCCTCTGCAGTGCCCGTGCTTAAGAAACCCAAGGAGCTGAGACGATAGTTAAACGTCACCAATACAATATTGCGATCCATGAAGTACTGCGGTCCGGCAAAGTTTTTGCTCTGTCCCGAAAGCGAATAAAATCCACCCGGATGTATGTACACAATAACGGGTTTTTTTACATTTGGATTGGTCTCTGTGGGCAGCTCGCGAGTGTAGATATTTAGACGTAGGCAATCTTCTGCAACATCTTCGCTGTAGAGTCCCGGTTGTGGACACTTTGGACCATCGAAGGTGGCATCAAAGATATCAAACCATTGTTCCACCGGCTGGGCTGGCATAAAACGTAAGCCACCCGTTGGCGGTTTTGCATATGGAATGCCGCGAAAGGCATAGAAGTTGCGACCCAACAAAGAAGGCAACAAAGTGCCACGTATTTTGCCCAAAGCAGTGGTCAGCACCAAATCAGAAAGTTCCTTGTCACTGCCAGGCAGAAAATCCAATTCCTCCTCTGTAACAACCAGCTGCAAGCCATTGGCAAGCAACACCAAGATGATGGCCAAACGCGTTGCCATTTCACGCAAAATAATTCGCACAACTAATGCCAAACTCTGCAAATGCACGACTTTTATACGCCAGATCCTAGTCTAGCTGGCTAAGGTGACAGCATCTGAATTGATGGTTATGGCCAACGACTTGCAGGATCTTAAGTGTTGTGAAAAATGAGCTGCGACAAAGACACGATAGATAAGCAGTTTAGTTGGAGTTGGTTCTACTTTTGCTTCCCATGCCGAATGGACGGACGCACAGGCAGCAGCACATCTAGATGTAAGTCATAAATTATGGCTAGGCATAAAACTGCCATCGCGAAGGAAGACACAACTTCCCACACACACCTCGATCCAAATTAGGCGTCGTTGGCGCAGGTACGCAAGCTTTGCGATCGATGCTACGTTCGTTGCACTGATGTTGTGCTGTTCTTTATGACGTAGTCAGCTAATTGAATTGGCTGTGTTCTAATTTTCCCACGTGTTCTCGCGCGATGATCGCGTGATTAGCGTTAATAAGACTAAAGTGCGTTAAAACACCCTAAAGAGTGTTAATAGCTCTCAATAAGGCAGTAAGGATAAGGAAGGAAGGAAAGATGGAAGGAAAGTCATGCAGACTGTGTTAATTGTCAAGTTTGTGTATCTTTCGCACAAAAAATACAACAAAACCAAAAAAGGACACAATACTCACCCTTGAGAGACTTTAAGTGTTGCTTCCTTGACGAAGTTTTTTTTTCGAGTGTTTCTTAGCGGTTGCGGCAACAATGAACGTGTGCTTGCATGTAATGCGTATTGTTGCCGAACAAAGCGTTTCGATCACACCCAGTATTATTATTACCTGAACAGGCAGAGAGAAACAAATAAACAACAACATTCACTTTCATCGCACAGTAATCTCAAGGGATAAGAAGCATGCGGTTGGTCACAGTTTGGTAGCATTAAAAATTTAGTCAGAGTGATAAACGTGAAACCTACGATCAACGCAGGATTTATTGTGGGAAGTCAGAAAATATATAACAACTACCACAGTGGTTTGCAGACTTTTCTTTATTCTACACTTTAATTAAATATATTTATTATGAGATTTTCGTAAAAAAAGTAAGCCCCGTGCGGTACTCTAGCTTAAATATGAAATTTTAAAAGTTGTTTCATAAAAATCGGCCAAGTAGTTTTGGAGTTGACCTTCAACCAACAAAATGTTTACTACAAGTTTATATACTAGTAAGGATATGGATATAGATGAATATATATGGATGTAGATAAACTCGAAAAAGTTAAGTAACTCTATGATTATGTATAATTTTTGAGTTTGTAGAACTCTTTCTTGTGTTTCTCTTCAATAGTTTGCTTATGACACAATTGCATCCTTAACGCGTATTCAATGAGGTTTCTAATTTGCTAATTTTGAACGCGGGTGCATTTTTTTCAATTTGCATGCATTTTACTAGCACGAATACACAACGGCTTAGCCGTTTCAATGTCATGGTCAGCCACAAATGCCTCTCTTGATTAACGTTTATTTGTACAAAACATACATAAATAACTCAAGTGATTTGGCCCAAAACGACCTTGTTTCCCAATCTTTTGTTTTTTTCCCGATTTGTTTTTGTTTTTGTAAAATTTGCTATTTTACGTGGCTGTTATCTTTTTTGGTAATTTTTTTGCTTGCTCATTATGCTTGCTTGTTCGAGCGTTCTTTTTTTTTTCTGTGTGCACTTAGATTCTATAGTACAAGCATTTTGCCACCCTAGATATGCTCTAGGGTTCTGGTGGGACTTAATTGATTTTGCGTTGATTTTATTTTTTTTTTGTTTGTTTGTTGGCTTTTTGCGCTCGCCCGATCTGATCGATCTCGCTATGCATTTCTAAGAGGTGAGTTTACAACATAATAGAATGCTAATTTTTGTCACTGTAACTGCCACTGTAAAGTCGAAACTAATGATCGATGTAATAAATAAAACGTTTTGACAGTTTTCTGATTGTTGATTTTGCTAAACAGGCAATGTCTGAGAAGTGGGCAGTTAAGACTCATGTAAATTGAAACCTGTGTGCCTGGAAGGGATGGAATCATACTCTAAACGTCATTTGCTTCAAGAGCAAAGATGTTGAAACAAGTGTTTGCTTGTAAATGCCATTGCAGTACGAATTGTATTGTTTTTCGAACAAAAATAATTTGACTTTCAGCATTAGAGAGAATTTAGAGAGAGAGTTTGTGAAAAATGTTTTATGTTCTAAAAAAGTAATTATTTTAATATGTCTCATTTGTAGTTAGGTACATTTATTTACTCACAAAACCTATTTTTCGAAATATTCTATATAATCCTATTTTAAGCCCCAATATATTTTGTTTGTGCTGGAAATAAGAAAAGAGAACGTCTCGAGAAAAGTTTCAAGCTCTTAAAAGCATTTATTTGCTAAGAACTTTATATTTAACAATAAAACTGTTAATAGTCTAAATATTCTTTGCTTAAACCTGAACACATATTGTTTGTACAAAAAGTAAATTAAATATTGTCCCAAATAAAGCAAATTTAAATATATGTTGTTTGATGCAAAAGAGCGAAAAGAGGCTTATCGAAATTATTTTTCTTCAGTAGACGTGGCTATACTAGATACTTCACCCTTTTCCCCAAACATTCCCCAAAACATATTATTATTGTAGGGAAAAACATATTTACTTGAACGTTACAAAAACCAATTTTAAGGTTCAATAACGTAATACGTATGAATATATTTTCATACAAATAAGATTTTATGTGAACCCAAACAAATAATATTTGTGTGGAGGAATCTTTACTTGAAAGTAAAATTATTTTTAGAGATAACCAGTAAAAGACTCTAAAGTCAGTCTAGCCCGACTATGGAATACCCTAAGCCTCCTATCATATTAAAATGTATATTATGTATTTATCCATGAATTCATTTACAGTTTTTAACAGTTTTCACTAATGTGGGTAGTATGGGAGTAGGGAGTGTTCGTTGGCGGGTGACGCCCACTTTTTGTGCGCACCTTAGTTTTGATATAAAATTCTTTCATACAAAGTTTAATCACTGTAAGTTATATACAATCCTTTTTATGGTATTTTCAATTTTGTAAGTTGTATGGGAGGTGGGCGTGTTCGTAGGCGGGTGACGCCCATTTTTTGTGTGCACCTTAGTTTTGATATAAAATCCTCTCATACAAAGTTCTAACCTTGAAAGTTATATATATATAAACTTTTTTATGGTATTTTCAATATTGTGAGTTGTTTGGGAGGTGGGCATGTTCGTGGGCGGTCGACGTTCATTTTGTGGGCACACCTTAGTTTTGAAATAAGATCCTCCCATACCAAGTTTAATCCCTGAAGGTCATGTATAAAAATTATTATGGAATTTTCAATATTGTATGTTGTATGGGAGGTGGGCGTGTTTGTGAGCGGATCACGCCCATTTTTTGTACATGCCTTAAATTTTGTACAAAAATACATACATACTAAATTTGATCTCTGTAAGACAAACATAAGCTTATTTATGCAGTTTTAAATTTTTCGTTTGTATGGGAGGTAGGCGTGTCCGTGGGCGGATGCCGTCCATTTTTCAAAACCATCTTTGTTTTGTTAAAAAAAATATCTGTACCAAATTTCATCTCTGAAGGTTATATATTGAGTACTCAATAAATTTTTGTCTTACAAAATTTTTGGGTTGTATGGGAGATGGGTGGTCCGTGGGCGGATGACACCCATTTTTCGAAAACATCTTTGTTTTGATATAAAGTACATACATACTTAATTTTATTGTTGTTACTTAATTACGAGATTAGATGTGCAGTTTTCAATTTTGGCGTTGTATGGGATGTAGGATGTATTGTTAAATATTCAATAGTGCAGATCCTTGGGCCCATGTGACTAAGTGTACCGAGTTTCATCCAATTATCTCAACTCCTTCTTCTTATCCTGTGTTTACGGACAACACACAGACGGACGGACGGACGGACATGAATAGCTCAACTCACGAGGTGACCCTGATCAAGAAGATATATACTTTTCTATACCGGACTCACTTTGTTCTATGCGTTACAAACGTTTACACAAAGTTAATATACCTCAAGATGTATTTAAAGAAGGTGGCAGAAGTAGATTGACGTCTATCATATCCACACCGTAGTGCTGTCAAACTTCATTGCAGTGCTGCCACTTTTACTTGTTCTTTTTATATGTGGGACAAACACTTTGAGAGGGTGTTTTGCTATAGGAGAAAAGAGAAGAGAAAGAAGCTACGAATAGCGTTTTCTTTTCTCGAAAAAATTCTGCATTTTTCAAAACATATTTTTTGCAAAACACAACAAACAACACACACAAGGAAAATCACAAGCAGAGTACAAAAAAAGTCGCTCAAAACGCATATTTTTCACTCGAAACTGTTACACCAAGTAACGAAACAACAGCTTTACAACATATTTAATATAGATTTCGTATTAATCACAACAAAAAATTACATAAGAAAAATCACAAGATATATACAAAACACTCGAAGCTGTTAGACGAAGTGACAAAGCATCGGATTTTCTATAGGACTATTTTTCAAAATACGGCATCACTACGTTTTTTCGATTTTGACATTACAGCGGTGCTGACTTCTGAGACGTCAACCTACTTCTGCCACCTTCATTAATACATCTTGATATACCTTGACCTTTTAGGTTTAGGGTATAAAAATATAAATGTTGGAGAAGCAATTTCAATTTTTTCAAGAGTAATAATGCAATATTTGGAGAACAGATTAATACAAATATGAATTGTTCACTCCCAAGTATTTAATCCTTGTGTCTTGAAAGAAAAAGTGTGAATTTTACTGAAAATGTATGAACTCTAGAAGGAATAGTATTCATTTTGTCATTAAGGGTTTACATGGGGCGTCTGTAAGGCAAACTTTTTTTGCTTAGTTTATTGAAATTTTTAAAAGATCCTTCAAGAAACATACAATTGTTGTTTATTATACATAAAAATGGTCTATTTGAATAACATGATATGAAAATTTCACAGGAAAATATTAAAAGCTTTGAGAACCTCGTGAACCGACTTCAAAAACATGGTTTTGAGATAAACCCAATGTGAAAAATTTAAAAACGGTCGCCTGATGCGATTTAAATCTCTCCCATTCTTTCAGTTTTTTTCCGAACAACGTCCGGACGTGCAAGTCTTGAGCCAAATCGCCGGGTTTTGTCAAATTATTTGAGAGTTTGAAGGTTTATGTTTCTGTTTAAGTTCTCGATGTTTGTATTGTAAACTCAGGGTTTTTATGCCTGATGAGGACTCTCAAAAGAGAATCGAAATATAGATTAAATAAAAACTCAAAAGACAACATTAGTCTTTTTCTAATCGACGGCTCCAGCCGAATTTATAAACCCTCTTTAAATATTATATAAAACTTCATAAATGACTTTCTAAAGTTTCAAGACCCGGATAAGCTTTTAAACCGAGAAGAGTTAAAGAGAATAGGCCAGATCTTGGCCTATTTAACCCTCATAAAAGTTATTTTCATCAATTTTTATTTAATTTTGCAGCAAAAATTTAAATTTTAACTTCTTTCGTCCTTTAAAACGTACGCACAAAACTCCCACGGTGGGATTTCCGTTTTGGTTTTATTTTTTTTTTTACTAAATCTGAAGTACCAGAACTCATCTTGATCGATTGCCATTTAACACTGAATACTTTATTCGAGAGAAGAAAAGTCGTCAAAAGCATTGATGCCCAAAGTGATCGATCACTTTTTACAAAAATTAACTATACAACGTGCATCATTTCAGCCCCTCTCACGCCAAACAAACATAGGGCTAGTGTTTGCCTAGCATGGTAATTACAATCATCTAATTATAAGTGAAGAATTTTTGCATTTCGGCAGGCACCATCAAGGCACATATGCAGATTCCATTTCACAGCCGTCGATCCTTGACTGTCATTTGCGCATTCGTCACTTTGTTTTGACGTATGCACCTGGTTACGGCGGCTCACAAGATCTCTACGCTACGCATACAAATGAAGTAGGCATCTCTATAAAACGTGTCCTGGCACTCTAGCAGCGGGGCACGCGCCGCTCATATCAAATTTAACTCATGCCAGAGCAGCACACACACTCACATAATAAATATCTCTATTTTCTACGCTACACTCCGATTCCAATGAAATCTTTGCTAGATTTCAACTCAACATAGATTAGTACACGTTCTCCGTACTAATGCAAAAGGTGTTTGTGTTCCTCTACTGGAGTCCATCGTGCGCGACATACTAAATTCTATTATTATCGGCGTAAGCATCGCCAAATATAAACGTAGTTCCAATGTAAGTTCCGAGCCATAATTGATGACATTTTCAGCAGAAGGATGATGGTACTGGTGCAACGCTGCGGTTGCCATTCGGTATGCTTTGCTACTCCAACTCGCAATCGTTTCTAGTATGTTGTGGCACGAGTTTGGTGTTCAAACGATATTTGCTTGAGTGGATGGTTGGATGACTGGCTGGCTGCTTGCTTGCTTGGTTGGCACACAATGTGACGGCAGGTGTTGTCGTTGGTCGTGATATTAACGACTATGACGACTGCAATCCGTTCGCCACAGGATGTGTCTGGACTGCAGAGGTGCGAAAGTGTTTTTACTTCTTTGGTGGATTTTTGTGTTTCTTTTCTACGTTGATTGGTCGCCACTAAATATTGTGGCAATTGTTGCAAATATGTACTTTAGTACTTAGGTAGTTTATGGCTATTGCAATTGTGGTGATCGTAGTGGTTGCTGTTGTTGTTGTTGTTATTACAGAGGCTCTTGACTTGGTTTACGACTGTGCTCATAAGAAGTTGTTCACTGATCTGTTTGTTAAGTTGTAAATTTTTTTGTGTCATTTGAAATTAAATTTTTGGTGCACAGATCACCTGTGGAGATTTTGTAGTCGCTGTGAGAATGTGCCGGGTTGTTGGCGTTCAAAATATTAGTTCGACTTTGTTGACATATTGTTTTACAATTATTAGTCTGTGTGTGGCAAGATAAGCTATTATGAGGCATCTTTAGATGATGGCAAATAAAGCGTGTTTGATAGCGATCTTAAAATTTTGATTTTAATCAGAATTCCAAAAAAATACTTAAGTCCAAAAATGTAGAACTTGTGGCTGAAAGCGTGATGGAGGTAGAAATAACACTTTATTTAAGTAGGTCAGCTGGACGCAAACAGCGGCTGCACATGACCCACATATAAATACAGACATACGACACGATTGAGTTGGAACTAAAATTATTTGTCTTGAAATGATAAAACAAATGTGTTTTTATACCACACAGTATGGCTTAAAAAATTTCTGAGTTCTACTAACATTATTGATTCATTATCGATTATTGATACGAAGCAACAAATAACATTTTTCAGCTAATTCGAAATTATTTTTCATTTTTATATATATATATATAAATTACATATAAAATTTTTTGGTAATTCAACTTTATACAAGCAAATAATTTAATGAAAAATTGCTTTCAATAAAAATTCAACATTTTCACATTACAGAGATTCGAACCTCGGACCATCACACAAGAGCCGATCGTTCTAACATCATGCCATTTGTTTGAAGGTGTCAACAAAATGCAAGCAAAACACAATTGTTGCAAGCATCAACTAAAAATAAACGAACTGATAAACTCTAAACAGGAAGAAACAGAATCGGTTTTTTATGGATGAGCACAGGGTGACAAAATTTATTAAAATGTATTTCAATTCTTCGATTTTTGTTTGGACGAATAGTAGTCAGATTGTCCTGCGGCGTCTTACAGCCGTAGGCATATGAAAATAATTCAAGCTTATTTTTTCTTTATATTGCTGCGTATTTTTGCAGAGAAAAACGGCAACTACAAAGAGTTACAGATGATTATGCGGCTTAGTTGAGATGGTAAGGAGGTAAATAGTTCTTCTTTATTTCCTTTAAGTATGACTGAATTGTTCCAAGGAGACTTTCTTTCAAAAGTATTAATTTTTTTCTTGGTGCTAACCGACAATGACGAAAAATTCTCGTAGATTATGCGGCTCACATGCGGCGGTCAGGAGGTCAGTAGTTCTTCTTTGTTCCAGTAAGAAAAATAAGTGGGTGAAGCTCATTAAAGTATATCGTTCGAAGAAAAACGCGATCTGAAGAACTATTCTTTACTTTGTTCTGAACATTTAGAGCAAAACATAGATACAGAAAACAGACATGGTAGGAAGAAGTCAAGAAATCCAATATTACTGAACATAAGATTACAATTTTAAAGTTCAACTTCAACTAAGAATTAAATTTTTTCCTCGAGAGTTCAAAAAACTTTATAACAAAATTCAAAGAGTAACTTAAATGTGATTTTATGTGAAGATAATATGAACAGTTTGTTCATGAACCAAATATTTCAAAGATAAATTTCAGAAGCTTTCTTTCGGAATGAATTTTTATTTTTTGTAAGCCCTAAACCTGAAGGTCAGGGTATATCAACTTTGTGCAAACGTTTGTAATGCACAGAAATAAGCGAGTCCGGTCCGTTCTATCCATGTCCGACCGTCCGTGCGTCTGTCTGTCTGTGTGTTGTCCGTAAATATAGGATAAGAAGGAGTTGAGATAATTGGACGAAACACATGGTACACGTGGTCATATGAGTCCAAGGATCTGCACTATTGAATATTTTTGAAACGCCTGCCTGCAAAACAGCGCAAAAATTTAAAACTGCATAAATAAGCTCGTAATTAAGCTACAACAATAAAATTTGGTACGTGTATATTTTATATTAAAAAAAGATGTCTTCGAAAAATAGGTGTCATCCGCCCACGGACACGTCCTCCTACCATAAAACCCAACAAATTGAAAACTCAATAAATAAGCTTATGCTTAACCCACAAAGATAAAATTTGGTACATTTGTGTTTATAACAAAACAAAGATGGTTTTGAAAGGAGGTGTCATCCGACCACGGACATGCCCACATCCCATATAACCCAAACATTTAATTTTTTAATTGTTAGCACTATTTCTTTATCGTCTTATTAAAATTATACATATGTATTTACTTATTATAATTTTTGTTTTTTCTTTTATTCTTTTTTTAATTTTTAATTTCTTTTGTACAATTCGAGTCTTTTGAGTTTGTCTTAATTGACTCATGTTTTTTTTTCCCTTTTTGGCTAAAGAAGAAATTTTTGTATTCCGGTTTTATTTTTTTAAAAATAAAAAATTAGTTTAATTTTCTTTTTTTTGTTTTTAACTTTTAATTCTTTTTTTTTGTCTTTTTTGTAACTTTTGTTGAAGCTTTTGACGTGTTTTAAATTATTTGTTTTTTTTTTCCTTTTTTTTCTTCTTATTTCCCATTTATTTGTATTTTTGTGTTTTTTCGTTGTTTTTCCTGGCTTTTTTTAACTTTTTTGAAGTTTGTTTTTTTCAAGTTTGTTTTTTTTTTGTATTTCTTCGGTCTTGTTTCGTTGTATTTTGGTCTTGTTTCGTCTTTTTCTCGTTTTTGGCTTAATTTTAGTTTGTCCTTTTGTATACTTCTCCGGTGTGCCTTATTGCCCATTTTGTCGTTTTCCTCTTTTTTAGTATTTTTGTAATTTTTGTTTTATTTCTTTTTTTTTTTTCTTGTCTGTCTTTTTCGTTTTTTTTTTTTTGTCTATTTTGTCCTGTTTTGTTTTTTTTTGTCTGTTGTATTTATGTATCTTTGCCTTGTTGGTTTGTGTTTTGTCTTTTTTAATTTTGGTCTGTTTTTTTGTTTTTTTTTTAATTTTGGTCTGGTTTGTCTTTTTTGCCTTATTTGTCTTTTTTTGGTTTTTTAATTGTATTTTTGTCATTTTGATCTGTTTTTGTCTTCTTTTAATTTTTGTCTTTTTTATTGTCTCTTTTTCGTGGTTTTTTGTCTTTTTTTATTGTTTTTTCCTCTTATGTATTATTTTGTTTTTATATCTCTTTGTCATTTTTAATGTCTTTTATGTCTTTTTTATTGTATTAAATTTTTTTTTGTTTTTCTTTTTTATAGCCAATTTTTATGTTTCATTTATATTTTTCGTTTTTAAACTTTTCCTTGTTCTCGTACTTATTTCTTATTCCTTTACTTCACTTTACTTTACTTTACTTTCTTTTCATTTTTTAAGATTTTCATTTTTTAAATTTTTTGTCCATATCCTTTCTCTAACTTTTTTTATTTTTTCCTCTTTTTCACTCACTCTGTATATAATCTTCTTTCCTTTTCGCATTTTTCTTATTTTATTCTCTTTTTTATCTTTTTTTCTCTTGCTTTACATTTGTGTACTTTTTCTTTTTCCTTTATTTCTTAATTTACATTTTTTTTTCTTTTTGCACCTTATAATTTAAAACAAAATTGTTTTCATATGCATTATATTTTTTGTGAATGTTATAATTTATTATATTATATAATTTTTTTTTATTTTTGAACTGAGTTTGTTGAAAAGTGAAGAAATTTTGATCGAGTATTTCTATATATATTTCACTTACCTCAGATTCAAATTCTCATGTTGATATAGCCCTCAGCCACACATATAACATTCTACACATGTTTCTCTTGATTTTCACTTTCCCTCAAACTATCTATCTCCCTATTTCCGAACCAAGGCAGACTTGACTTAATAGGTCAAAGCTAAAATAAAAAATTATTTTGGTTAGAGAGTTTGATGGAAGAGCGATAAAAAATAATTACAGAAATTAAATCTTTTGAGAAAGAATCAGGAAAATAATTTCAACACGTTATCGCACTGGAACGTAGACAAGAACACATCTGAAATCATTATATTTTATAATGAGCAAAACTTTAAAATCAAAATTAAAACTTTGCGAAATGATCATGAAACATGTACTTTCTGAGGATCCATCACATCTTCTTCTAAGGAAAATCAAAGTTATTCGTTAAGTTCTTAGATTATCTAGTATTATATCTTGGTTATATTGTTGAAACAACGAGCAACACTGTAAAAAGGTCTCTTCCAAAAATTCTGATAAGTCTAATAATGAAAAGCAAAAAAAAAAATATTTGCTTGTTTTTTAAACGTTTTGTCACTCTGTTCTGCCTTGTTACACCATAAATATTTGTTTGAATTGTGTGAAATTTCTTGCTATTGACAATAAATATTGATGAAAAATTGTAACGATGTTTGTGTTAGCTGTGATGGGTACTCGAAAGTATTGCAGATGAGCTTATTTATAAAAAAATTTTTTATTGGCACCTTAATGCAAGTTATGGCAATTTATCACAGCTCATTGGTATGCTAGAGAAGTTTAAGCTATTCAGGATATGTTTCTACTAAACTAATGGTGCCGTCCAATCATTGATTTAAAGTTATTGTGTGTTGCTGCTATTTACATTCATTACGCCTCTAACGCAAGTTGCTTTGACAAAGCTCCTTTGTAGTTTCTTTAACGCTATAAATTCTATTCGAATTGAAGATCATTTGCGATCATCAGTTACCATATCGTTAAGACGCCTGCAATTAAGCTATAATTTACTAGTCATTAAATTAAAGTTCAACAAAATTACTAAAGTACTATACATTAACATCCTTTTTTAAATATAGTAAGTTGTCATTCGATTAACGACTGTGCTTAAAAGCCGCATTCTAAGTATAGAACAAAATTCTGAACACGTGCCAAGTACGCCGAGAACCCAACTGCAGAAAAAATCCTGCACCATCTGATGCATGCTAAATGCAGCCTCCTCTAAGTACAAGCTACAAGACAGATGGCGTTCTTGCACGGAACCACCTGTTGACAACAACAGCAACAACTACAATATAGCCATTGAAAAATGAAATATGAATGAATGAATTTCAATATTCATGACGACGTCGATGGCTATAAGTAGTTCCCTCTACTTACTTTTTTATTGATCAAGCGCGCGCTCAGTTATTAAAAACGTCAGCGCTACTAGTCAAGCCTATTTATTAAATTAATGCCAGTTGATAACTTTTCGCTACTACTTTGCTGCCCATTTCAATTAACTCAAGTTCACTGTTGATCGTCTTGAACACGATCGGCAATAACTGTAATTTAGTTAAGCTCATTCTGAATAGTATTAAGGAGCTATTAGCGCCATTAAAGGGGTGCTTGAGGTAGGTCAGTCAGACGAGATGTCGTCTTCTTCGTTGTGGAATATTTATTGTGGAACGCTGTGCAAGGCGATAATGCGGGATGATCTTGTCAAGGGATCATCAAGCCACCCGTAAGATAATTTTATATCTTGCGCTTTACTTGCAGTTTCGCATACATTTTAATTAATATTTTTTCAGGATCAAGGTCAGTTATGATTGACATACTGGTTGGACTATGTTGTGTTCTTGGAGCAGAGATCTCATGTTCATATCAAGGTGAACAGAAGCAGTTTTGTGGCATGTGTGTTTAGCTGTTTTGCTTTAATTGTTTTTTTTTTTAATTTGTTGGCTTAAACGACGCGAGCGGTCCATTTGGCACATCATCGTTGCTGTTGTTTCATTTATGTTCATCACCATCATAAATAATCGACTTTTTGATATCAGTAGGTAAATTTTAATGAGATTGCAATTTAAGTAGTTATTTTTTATTTTTTTTATTTAACAATCTTGCAGACTTACGCGTGCTCAGCTTGGTTCTGTCTGTCTTAGACGGCGTACGCGCGAACAATTTCCCGAGGGCTTAACTGCTCATACTTAAAATGGCAACATGCGTCCGCACGCCAAATTCAATACACTTTTGTACCTTCTGTAATCAAAACTGACCAGTCAACAGGAAGTACTCGCACGTCATTGGCCTGTAGCAGACGCAGTGGCATCTAATAAGAGTACCGCGGTAATGGTTTGACACGAAATTCGGAACAATTTTGTAGCCCAAACCCTTGATTTCGCAGCAAAAGTGTTATGTAATTTTATACAAACTGATTGCCATAATTGGCTGCAGGGCATCGAAGTGTTGTTTAAACAAGACACAGTGCCGATCCTATCATTATTGTCACCAATGGCGACAAGAAGTGTTCATCATCATCAAACATGAGATGCGCACGCACATTGAATATTGCTTGGTAACAGCAGGTTGCAGCTTATGTTGAGGAGGTTGCTTGAGGAGTGTCCAGCAAAGCGTTAAAGCAGTCTCATGTCAGCGACTCAACATACCTAATTATTTGCAAATGACTAGAGTTTTTCAACATCGAGTGTATTGATGGTGTACGATCTGTTGTTCGGTCAAATGAGACACCTAAGGAGGTGTTTTTATTAGCCAAAAAGTATGCAGATTGCGTTTTGAGCAACACGTTGAGAGACACACTTTAGGAAATTCTTAGCATTTTAGTTTTAAGGGGTATTGCTGATCAGATATTGAAAATAAAAAAAATAAAAAAAAGAGAAGAGGTTCCAAAAGAGAAGATTTGTATAACTAGTAAGGTACAATATATCTTCGGCTTGGCCGAAGTTACAATAACCCACACCTCTTTATTGAGTTTTCGATTTCGGGATTATATGGGAAGTAGGGGTGGTTTTCATCCGATTTAGCCCATTTTCGAACTTGATCTTTGATTTTTAGAAAAAACTTATATATCAAGTTTCATTACGAAGAATGACGGCTATAATCGTGTCGGTAGACAGGCAGACGCACATGGCTAAATCAATTAAGGTGGTTATACTGATCAAGAATATATACACTTTTCTATGCCTGCCATGCCTCCTTATGGGCGTCAAACACGTCGTGACAAAATTAATATACCCCTTACGTAGTATCCTCACGCGTAAAATCCACAAATAATTTAAAAATATATCTGAATGTTGAAAAAAAACATAAATAACACTAGTTTGGTACAAAAAAAATAGTCGAAAAAACCATTTCAAGTAAAATTGAGGAAAATTTTAAGTTTCATAGATACTTGAAAAAATTTAATACGGCGAAAAGTATACAGGATAAGTCAGATAATTTTTTTTTTTTTAATATTCAAAAAGTGGCGCACGTGGCCATGCATGCTAAGTAGGTGGCGTGCAAGCCAACTGAAACCGCACGGTAAACCGAGTTCAATTCACACATCTGGCAAAAGTTTTTCAGTAAACAAATTGCGTGCTCTGTCGACACCAATCTGTAGGTAATGGCAAAACTCAGAGATAAAACAATGCCATGTAAAAATTCTTGAGAACTTGAACATAAGCCGTTCGGAGCCGGCATAAAAAAAAAATATTATAACACACACAACACAATATGATTTTAAGGGGGAAGAAGAGTCTGAGGTTCAAAAAAATAACTGAATTTTTTTTGTGATTCTTTCGGATGAATTTTCATAAAAAAATATTTAAATTTATTGAAATAAGTCACATAAAAAAGTTTTCCCACGGTAGTCAAGATAACTCATGATTGCTTCATGTCAAATTAAAAAACCAAAATTTTCTGAAGTAGGTACATAAGTAAATCTTAGATTTGAACCAAAGAATTAGCAATATATTGAAAATTAAAAATTTTGAATAAAGTTTAAATATGTTTAATTAAAAAAATACTACTTACTCATTTAGCTGGTGGTTACAACCGTTGGTCGGTTTTGACCTCGTCTTAGAATTTTCGCCAGCCTTTTTTTCGTGAGCTTGCTGGCGTCAGTGAGAAATCTCAAGCATCGTCAGGCTATCCAATACCTGGGCTTTCCAACGGAGATGCGGTATTTTTCTAAAATTAAAAAATTAGTTGTTATTTGCAAAATACTTCGTTCAAAACCGAGTATAAAATAGTTGAAGAAGTGTGCTAAGTTTAGGCGAAATCGATTAAAGGGTTTTTGAGAAATTTTGACTAACAAAAAAAATCTTGAGAAAAACGCGATTAAAGTTTGATACGTAAATAGACAGGAGACTGTCCGCAGACTTTATTATCTATTGTTTGGAAAGTTTTGCTCCTAAAGGCTTCAAAGTTTCTTACAATATTTCTTATAAGTTGTAGTTTCAGAAAAAAGAAAATAAAGAAAACGAAATGCTCGGTCAAAGTCATTTCAAGGGCAGAAATGGCCAATTTGTTTTTTGTTTTTTTATAGTAAAGCACGTCTGAGGTACTTTAATATTTGCAGTGATGAGGTCTTGAGTTGATGTTCTGCAAATATAAAAACTTTAAGAACTACAACTTTGATACCGATGACCGGGAAATTTTCAATAACATGTTTCGTCCGAAATTAGTTTTTTTTCTCTACGTGTGCCCCTTCATCTAATTCGCTTTTTGTTTTGGTTTTGTTGATTAAAGATAACTATACTGAAAGACCTCGGTCTTCCTCTGTAAAAATAATCATTGTCAAAAACTTTGAGAAACTCTAAGAACTTTGTATGGTCATATGAAAAAAAAAAATCTTCATTAAAAAATAATTTTGAAAGTTCTTTCTTAGGCTTGGCAACGATTTCATAACTTGTTTTAAATTTGATATACTTCTGTTATCAAAACCAGAGGCGTTCCTAGGGGGGGGGGGGGGGGGGAGGGTTTCGATTTTTTTTTTATTTCTCAAACAAACAGAAAAAGTAATAAAATACTTTACGGTAAAAAATGTAATTGCTGTTTCAAAATATAAAATTCTGCTTGCAAGTCTAAGCAATGAGGAGGAAACATTGCGAAAACGTTTCAAGCTGTAAAATCCGAAAACTTTTTGTAACTTAACGCAAAGTAGTCTATGTTAAGTGTTTAAAATTTGGCAGCAGCTTACGACGAAATTTCAGAAAAGGATCTAGTTGTTGAAATTGCTTGCGAGTGGTCCTGTTTGGGAACTTCGCCAAATATTTCATTTGCATTAAAATTAAATCCTACAATTTGTTTATCAGTAGCTTCATGCGAAAGGAGTTTTTCAAAGCTTAAATTAATACGGACTTAATTGGACTTCCATTGGACTTCCAAGGTATTCCATGGGACAGGCCAAAGTTTCCGATCTTGCTTTTTTATCCATTGCAAACGAGCTTGAAATCAATATTACTGATTTCGATGAGGTTATTTCAAATATTGCAACTCTTAGGGCCAGTTTTTCAGTTTGGGTTTAAACTCTAGTCAAATTAAACCGAGGTTAACTCACCAAAATTGGACGTTTAAGCTCGGTTTAAGCAAAGAAAAACACATCATATGATAATTTTAGTCAATTCAACTTAAACGAATGCTACAATATCTAGTTAAACAGAGTTTTAACATCCATTTTTGGTGAGTTAATCTCGGTTTAATTTGACTCGAGTTTAAACCCGCACTGAAAAACTGGCCCTTAAAGTAAGAAATGCCAGTATTTAGGACAGCTCACTTTTAATGCATGGAAATGGTACGAAATTAGTAACAAAATTTGTTTTTTTTGTTTTTCTTAATTTTAGAATATTGAACCAAATTATTAAGTTATATAAAGTTTAAGAGATTTTTTAACATATCTTTAAAATCTTAAAAAAAAATTTATTCTTGGATTTAAACGAAAATTTTTTGAATTTTTATTTGAAGTTTAACTTTTGACTTTCAAAATATTATCTGCACCTTTTCATAAACAAGAAAATTATACAGGATAAAAAATAAAGTCTTACTTATTTCTGTAATTTTCAATAAACATCTATTATCTATATGTCTAGCATTCTCACTGAGTTTCGTTAGGATCGGGTTACTTTTGTACGTACCTTCCATACAAAATTATTTAAAATTTAAATATACATCCTAGGGAGGTTGCGCATCTATTTCTCTAATTGTTTAGCCATTTGACCAAATTTTGTTGAAATCGGCCAACTTTGGCATGCATCGCCCATACAAAATAATGTAAAAACTTAATGTAGGAAAAGTACCCAAGTAAAGTACCCCTAGGAACTGACCAATTTCAACCATTTTTGCAATTTTTGTTAAATTTAACGATGACGACATTTTTAATAAAAATGTTTCGCCTGCAATAATAACTTTTAACCCTCTTTTTAATCATATAATTTATAAAAAATAAAATATTTTTATTACAAATTGAGTAGTAAAATTTTTCGGTGCGGGCGATTTTTTATAAATTAAATGATTTAAAATCGCGCAATTTTAATACGAAATTTTTGCCTGCGGCGCTTATTATATTTTTCAACCAAAAAAGTTAAAATAACAGTTATTAAATTCTTTAAAAACAAAAACAAATCGCATTTTACTATAATAAAAACAAAAATTTTTCAAAATGTAATATTTTTTTCTGTTTTTTTAAGAATTTGTTATTGTTTGTCATCTGTTGTTTTTTTCGGAAATCATAAAGAAAATAATAAAAACACAAAATCTCATCGAATTGGTTTCTAATTACATTTAGAAATTTCTTATAGGGGTGACACCACGGGTATCCGCCCCGGGTGACACCAAGCCTAGGATCGCCTCTGATTAAAACCGCTCTAAAGAAAATCCTTACTATGGCCTTGTATAGCAATATAACAAAACAAACATTTATCCTTTTTTGATATATCTTTAGGAGAGGAATCAAAGAAGTTTTTTTGCTAAATAAAATTACACTAAAGCCGTCATTGCAAAGTCCTGCTTTGGTAAATGGAAAAATATCAAAGCCAAAGCAGGATTAGAATTAATAAGATTAGTAAGATAAAAGCACGTCAGAAAAATATTTACGTCTATCAGAAAAATTTTTAAGGAGATTGTTCGAAGGACTCTAAAAAATTCAAACCAATTTTTACTCTTTATTATTGATATTAGAAATAATGTTTCTAAATTGCGACCTCGGTAGTCAAGTGATAAGCGTACTTGACTGCCAACTCAGAGGTTCCGGATTCACATCTCGGTCAGGTCATGGTCCTACACTTTTACCTTTATTTAATTTTTTACTCATTTTTTATCAACTGAAATTGAAAATTCATCAATATATTTGACTTTGCAAGTAGTAGTTGCTGTTAGAAAATTTTGTGGATTGGATTGCTTGTCAACTTGAATTTACTAAGGTAAAAAATCGCATGATGATGATGAAGCTTTCCATCACACATAGATCATTCTACACTTGCTCATTGTTGTTAATTTTCCTTTGCTTTCGTATTTATCTATCACCTAATTTTCGAACCCAGACAGACTTGACTGAATAGGTTTGACATCTAAAATTCTTGGTTCAAGCTTAAAAAAAATGTACTCATTAACCAAATTTAACAATAGAATTAATTTGATGCTTAAAATTTTAGACGTCGTTTTACTTATGGAAAAAGAAAATTGAAGAAGCCCCGAAAGAAAAAGTCTAGAGGTATAACTTCCTAGAGGTTTCAATTTAAGGCAGCAAATGAATCACCCTCATTCACGTTTTTCTCGAAAAGTAGTATTTTAACGCAAATGAGATTATTTGTCGGAACCAAACATCGGATTTTGATAAGCCTAGGCATATTTTGAGAATTTTCGTTGCTTTCTCAAAATTAGCCATAAAACTTTTTTTAGTCAAAAATTTAAAAAAACGTAGTTTTATTTTTTGGAGCATTTTATTTTCTTTTCTTTTATATTTAAGTTTCTTTTTTGCCTCAATAATAAAAGGGTACCTTAAGTAACTATTTTTTGCTGAAATTAGCTACACATTTTGGCTACGAATGCATTCAACCTTACGGATAATCACCCACTTAACAGAGCATATTTTACAAGAACCTTAATTAAGTTCTTGGTACAATTCAACAAAAACAAAAAAAAAAGAACAAACAATTGAATACTTAATGAAATAATAGCCTACAGAGCTATGTATCTGCCATTTTCTTGTTTTGCATTTATTTTTTTTTCTTTTCGTTACAACTTAATTGTTTTGAAAAACAAATATTATGGCATCAACAGCGCCAAAGTGGTCGCCAACAACATCTTGTGTTTTCACCTGATCAGCCCGCATCGCAATTCAAACCGTCAAATACGTAATAATAAAGTCAGCGGAATTGTGCGTTACTGTAACTGCCATACATACACATACATGCCATAGATTCGCATACGTGTTGGTCAGAAATAATTATATTAAGTCTTCACGGGTTCAAACAATAAAATGAAGTAGATTAACATGGATGTTAACTATTTAATAAATTAAAAGTTTTTAAGAATTAACCGAGTGTGTAACAGGAAGCGTCAAAACTCAGGGCCGCTTCCTTTAGACTGTGGAGTTGCACCTGAAGATGCGAGACCCTTTTGCCGGAGCTAGACAAACGTGCACTATAACGTTTAGCAAAAGTAGCAACGTTTATTCATAGTATTTTTTTTTTGTTTTTGCTTACGTTTCTAGAAAAACAATAAATTAACAGCTTTAGTGAGCAGCATTTCGCATTTTATACGGGTGACAAAAACATTTTCAAATGTTATTGCTTTATTTTAATATAACCGCCGTTGTTATTGTTGTTGTTACCGATAATACATGTTTAGTTATTTTAAGGGTTACTCATTAACGGTACGACTTAACTATGATGCTATTCTATGCTCGAGCTAGACTAAGGTTAAAAATGTTGCAAGCAACAACAGCCAGCTGCTGTTTAAATATAATATGAAATTTTTCTAAAAAATTTCAGCAAATATTATAGTTTAAAAAAAAATACATTTCTTCAAACAAACATACATAAAAAGTTTACTTTAGATATATCTTAAGTCTAGCTTGTCTTACAATGTGTTACTTTCAGTCAAATCATTAATTGTTTGTTGCTGACCCAGTGTGAGGTCTCGAAGATTAACAGCTTTTAAATGGACGCATTTTATCTTGGATTAATTCACAAATATAAGCACACATACAGCTGAGCAGTCTTGAAAAAAAAAAATGACAAATGTCTTTGAACACAGACATGACACGGTGTGATGCGTTAATGGATTTGTACAATGAAATATTTTCGAAAGCTTGTCTCCACGAAAAATATGAAAAATTAAAATGTTATTTCAATTTATTCCAGCTTTGGAAAGTATTGAACAATTTTGTTTTTAAATCGCAATAGTAAAGATTCTGTAGCTAGAGCTAAAGTTGATATCAAGCGAGTCATAAAGCCTTATTCTGGCGATTGACAGTTGTAAATTTAGTGACAAGCGCAACAATTTCTTATGCCAAATGAAATAAAAAGCTCATTATTTGACAAAAAAATTATCGCCATCACTTATCACAAAATATTATTAACGTTTCAACTCCACGTACAAAAAAAGCACATAAAAGATAACCTTGTCAATAAAATTTAAATTGTCCATCACCAGAATAAGGCTGTGTGACTCTAAAGCTAAGCAATTTTTCTTAATGTTTCATCGAAGTCTTGCCTACTGTCATCACACACAACTACAAACATGACTACAACCAAAATTCCTGTCATTCAAAATTCATTTCGAATTTATCAATTGTGAACTGACATAAGAGAACTAGACAAGTCAATTCGTTTTTTCATTTTGTCCGATTTAGATATTGATTAATTGCATTTATTTTTATTATAAAATAAGAAAAAAACAACTCATTTATATAAATTAATAATTGACAGACATACCATAAGCAAAGCAAAAACAGAAAATCTATAAAATACAAACTAAGTTATTGAAAGGAATGCAGAGTTATGACATTTCTACTGGAAATTGACATGGATTTTGAATTAAAAAAAATTCAGCCTGTCTCAACCAGCGCAGAGTTGGAATGATATATTTTCTTCAACACTTTCTTTCATTGCATGCTGACGATAAAAACGAGGTGTGGCCCTTAATCTTACCTCCTTAAAAATGCGATATTTTGAAAAAAATTTTTTTTTTAAATTTATTTTAAAGTGTTAATTGAGGTAATTTTTAAATATAAAAAATTTATGTTAAACAAATAATTAAAAAATAGTATGTTCTTAATGATTAATTAATTTTAAGGTCTAAAATAGCTAATTTATAATAACACTTTACAACAAAACTGAAATTTTTAAAAATCCCAAGAGGTTTCACAACAGTTTCCTAAGGTTTTGGGTTCGCTGAATCCGAATCTGAAGTCAGATTTTTCGGGTCACCCTAGGTTTAAGAGCTAAAGGGGAGACTGAACGCTAATCTCCTACTGTTAATAAAATCAATATGACCGACCCCCAATACTTTTTAAGAGAAACATTTTTTGCCTTGAAACCCACCTCCTCCGACCTCTCCGTATGGGGGCTCCCATACAAATTTTATGATTTTCATATATTTTTTATATGAACTTTTTTATTTAAAAAAAACAACTTGACAAATTTTCTGTTTGCCTATTTATAATTATGTAGAATTCTAAATAATAAAATATATTAAAAATAAAAAGAAAATTAATTTCAAGCAAATTTTTTGTATTCCAATAAATTAATATTAATAAAATTTTTTTTTAAATAAAATTTTCATATAAAATATATACAAAAATCATAAAATTTGTATGGACGCCTCCATACGGAGGGGTCGGAGGGGATGGGTTTCAAGGCAAAAAATGTTCCTCTTGAAAAATTAATGGGGGTTGGTCATATTGATTTCATTAACAGTTGGGGATTAGGGTTCAGCCTCCCCTTTAGATCGCAAACCTAGGGTGACCCGAAAATTTTGACTTCAGATTCGGATTCAGCGAACTTAAAACCTTAAGAAATCCCGTTGGGAAATCCCTTGGGATTTCTTGAGTGTTGTACCGTGTAATTAAATGAATTTTGGAACAAAAATTTTGTTGATATATTTAAAACCAGCAAATTTTACCCATAAAAATAAAATTTAAAAAAAATTTAGTTCATAACACCCCCTATTTTTTTATTTTCTTCTAGTGGTATGGCTTTCAAATTTCGAAAAAAATTTGGTTGCCCTCTGACCCACAATTTCTGGCTACGGGCATGTTGCTATTGTTTGAACTACGGAAATTAAGAAATCAATCGTTTTTAAAGATGGCTGCTATATAGAAATTCTTTCCATTTTTTATTTATTGCTTTTTCTATTTTTTAATATTTTGCTGCAGCGCGATTCCTCTCGATAATATAATCTACCTTATTTTTCGCGTATTTTTCTCTGCGTTTACGAGATATCGCACTTTTTCTATTTTTTAATATTTTGGTACAGTGCGATTCCTCTCGCTAATATAATTTCCCTTTGGAACCCGTTAAAATTGGTTATTTTTGGCCTATCTCTCTTCGTTTACGAGATATCGCGCTTTTTCAATTTTTTAATATTTTGGTACAGTTTGATTCCTCTCGATAATATAATTTCACTTAGGAACTCGTAAAAATTGGTTATTTTTGGCCAATCTCTCTCCGTTTACGAGATATCGTGCTTTTTCTATTTTTTAACCATCAGAGAACGTTGCTTTTTAGGACTTAAACAATTTTTTTGTTGGTTGGTATTGACACTGTCACGGTCAGATTGACACTGAATTATAATTAAAAATAATGGGTTTTTAAAATCAAATTTCTGAATTTCACATACTCGGAAAAATGCACTTTTATTATACTTTGTAAAATTTCTGTGTTCTTAACATAATATTTTTGTGCTCTATTTAAGAATATTGTTAATTTTATTTCTAGCGAAAGTTTTTTCTCATTCCCTCAGGATTAAAGCCCAAGTTCAACACAAACTATTTCATTTAAAACTCAATTGAAAACCCTTCCATTTTTATTCCTCTCCATTATTTCTGTCATCAATTTCAATAGTTTAAGTATTTATCGATCGAAAATTGCATTCAAGCGCTTCTGAGTCTTAATTAAATCATTAACGGTTGTTAACTCTTCATTGAAATCTTTGTTAGAATGAGGCTGCTGTATACTCGATATACATAAAAAAATATAGTTTTTCCAATCGATGCAAATGTTAAACCGTTTTCCACCTCTTATCCACTGGAATTTTGCTGGTACACATACCAGCGTTCCAACTTCAGAAAAATAAAATAAAAACATTTATGAACGCACTCATACTAAAACAATCATATAATACATTTCTATGTGCTTGTGACTGAGTCTGTTATCCGACCAATAGTGATGCAGCAGCTACATACAGCTGGGAACTGGAAAGGCACAAGAAGAAAACCAAAACCAAAACCAGAACTCAACTCTGAGCGGATAAAAACGTGATACCAGGCAGGGGATTATAAATAAGCGAGGTAAGCCAAGCGAATTGTTGTTGTTGTTGTTGCTTTTGTGTATTTATTGTTGTTGTTGGAGTTGGCATCTTGTTTGTGGAGTTGCGATTTATGCGGGTGGGGTGTCAGTAGGTGGAGCCTAAAGGTTGACAAAGACCTAAATCGGCATCAGACAAAAAAATATCTTATTCGGTATATTTTATTCACTTAATTTTCGCTTTTGTTGTCTTTGAGCTCCGTGCGAGTTGGTGTTAATTTCTAGGCGACTCGGAAGAGCCACGAAAACAATAACGCAAAAATTGTCCACTGATTACGGAATACGGAATACGTTTTCGTTGATATACTCGTCGCGTAACGGTTGCACGCGAAATTGGCGTAGATAATTTTATCGTTTTTGTGTATGCGTGTGAGTGTGTGTGAGTGTGTGTGAGTGAGTGAGTGAGTCTATAAGTATTTGTGATGTTTGTGCGCTAGAATTTCCTAGCAAAAGCAAATTCGTTGGATTTGCGATAATTGTTAAACAATGGAAAAAAGTTGATAAGAAAAATTGAAAAAAAAAAACATAAGAATTAGATAAAAACTTAGAGGAAAATCATAGAGAAAGATTTAACAAAATTAGTGGATTATATCTGGCGGCAGTTACTTCAAGTGGAATATGGTTGTTTTGTAAGTTAAACAAAAGTTTTCAAAAATTTTTCTAAGAATATCTTAAAGTAAAAACGAATACAAAAAAGTATAGAAAGTAGGTTACAATGTAATTGTTTTGAAATGCTTTATTCTAAAGTTCAGAGATTGTTTTGAGGAATACTATTCATCATTTAATATATTCAAGCAAACATCTATTGAATCCTTATCCATAATCAGTTTATTTGAACCCGTCGGAACAATGATTTTATTAGACTTCAATGTTTAAACTCCTTCCGTGGCTTTAACTCGCATTAAAAAATCCAGCCGTCTTTTTCAGGAAAAAAATAAGTTTTAAGATGTTTCCTGTTTTCAGCCTTTCAGATTTTGACCTTTACACAAACTTCAAAGATACGTTCCACAACTAATTATTTTAAAAATTCAAGAAGTGTTTTACAATCAATCAGAGCATTTTATAGTTCTTAAAAACATTCCATTTTGCTGATTTTAAAAAATTAATTTGTTTACTTTAAGACAACTATCACAATTTTTCCGAATTCACCAAGGTTTCTTCATTATGTCTGAGATCTGGGTCATTCTAAGTGAACTAATTTTAAAATCAGACATAGGGAATTTGAAATAGTAGAAAAAAAATTGAATTTGTTCTACGAAATAATGGAATGCACTGAATCGGACTGAAAGTTAGAGGTCCGATCAAGTTCTGACAAAGCTAGAATAATAGTTTCCCTTTCAATACCCTGCTATAGAACCATCTCGTCGGATTCAAAGATATTTTTATTACTTATTTCGGATTAAAAGACTAAATCGGACACTAGCTTCTAAGGTCGATGTTTAAGACATTTCTAAGGCCTAGGACAAGTATAAGATCAACATGAATGTATGTCTAAGTGTTATCTTTTAGATCAGAATAAGCATTTGTTTACCATCGTCTGCGTCTTTCGTAGACATTATTTAAATTTGGTCCCTATGCAGAGTGCGCTCATCCCAGACAAAATTGGGACTGCTAGGACTCTCCTATCATATATGATAATAAAATTGTATATACTTGGTTAGTTTAAAGTAGCTAAAAAAAATTTCAGAAATGGTTTAAATGGCTTTAAGACTTGATCCCTAAGTATACCTCCCTTGGACCTCTTTAAATTTGTACATCATTTTTGATGGGAGACCTATCTTGACGAACTCAATCAAAAGTTTAGATAAATTAAGTAATAGATGTGTACTAACAATGGACGAAATCGATTGGTCCCAAGGAGTACTTCCCGTTGAACTTTTTTTCAATTTTTTATATGTTCTTTTCTGGTTCATATCAAAACAGACTGATCTTTAAGAAACTCAATCAAAAGGCTAGATAAATTGAGTAATAGATGTGTACTTAAAATGGTCGACATCGGTTAGACCCTAGGAGTACTTCCTTTGGACGTCTACGAGGGCACTAAGAAAATATAGCTTAATACAGTTGAAAAAACTAAACAAAAAATGTTTTAATTTTATATCTTTTTTCTTCATCTCTTTTTATTTTTTCAACCTAATCGCCATTTAATTCGATACATTTTTGAAGTCGATAAATCCTACTTGAAAAACAGTCTTCAAAATTGGGTTTTTGGAGTTTTGCAATTTCATCATTGACCGCATTTATTATCTCCTCATTGCTGTTAAAGACTCTTCCTCGCAATTTTTTTTTTTTAATTTTTGGAAATAACCAGAAGTCGCAAGGTGCTAGATCTGGGGAATAAGGTGCTGGTCAAATTTCTTCGATGCCTGACAGCCCAATAAAGTCGCTTGTTTTTCTAGCAGTGTGCGCTGGCGCATTGTCTGATACAAAAAGTATAGGCGAAGCTCCTTTTTTTGGCATTTTCCAAGTAAACTTTGGATTACTTTTGGCAGTTACCGTCTGATCTTTTTCCAAAGGAATAGCAGCTACAACTTTCTCTCTGGTGAAGTAAACTAACATTATTACTTTTGTTGCTGATTTTTGTTGCTTTACTTTAACGGTTGGATTTGCCTCTTCTGGGCTCCATACCATGTATTGTGGTTTGGTTTCAGGATCGTACTTGTAAGACCATGCTTCATCACCTGTTACAATTTTCTGAAAAGTGGAAGACTTTCCATTTTTAAATTTGCCAAGAAAATATTAAGCAAAACGTACACGTGCCTCTTTTTGAGCTTCAGTTAAAATTCTAGGAACCCATCGTGCAGATTTTTTCGTGTTATCAAGATTAATTTTTAATATTCGCGATACAGCCATGGCATTCAAGCCTAGTTCTTCAGCAATCATTTCCTGGGTCAACCTTGGATCTTCGTCAATTTTAGACTTCACCAGCGCTACACTTACATCGTCAGTCACAGATTTTGGACTGCCTTCTCGAGGTTCGTCCTCCATAGAAAAATGACCGTTCTGAAATCTCCGTAACCACTTTGAAATAGTCTCAAGGGATGGCGCATACACTCCAAACGCTGTTTGGCATTCACTAAATATTTCCACAGGCTTAAGCTTACGCCGAAATCCAAAAAGAATAGCAAACGAAATTTTTTGCTGCGTTGGCACAGGGATATCCACTGACACTGCTTCACTAATTTTACGTTTTCTTGTCTCCATTTTGACTGATCTTTCTGAAAATTAGAGTGATATATCGTAAAATTATAACAAACAGTATATAATTTTTGATTTATTAAAAGCTTATAATATGACAGCAACTAAGCGAACTTTTGTTAGTATCCTCGTCTTAAGTTTTTACATGATTTTGTATAAGAAGTACTTACAAAAGTTTTTCAATCTTAACAAAACTCAGTCAGAACATTATATAAATATTGTAATTAATGTGTTCTGAAAGTAGTCGAAATCCATTAGACTTAATGGGTAAGTCCTTTGGAGCTATATTTATTTTGTACATGATTTTGTATGGGAGGTACGTATAAAAGTTAGACGATCTGAACAGAACCCGCGCAGAAGACTAGGCAAGTAGAGAAAAAGATGTAAACTATAACAAGAATTCCTTTTTTATTAAATTCGAACTTTACTAAATTTTTAATATTTCTTCATACAAAATTTACCATTTTTCGCAAAAACAAAGAATTCTGTTGTAATTGTAATTCCTTTTCTTACTTTACTAAATTTTTAATATTTTTTCATACAAAATTTACCATTTTTCGCACAAACTCACTTTTTGAAACCTTGAGTTAATTTGCTTGTTTTTAAAAACTGATAGATAAGATAAAAGTTTGGAAATTAATTTTGTAGTTTGGACTCAACACAAATATAATTTTCGGTATCTAAGTAACCCAATTGTTTTTTTTTTCTTGTGGCAAAATATACTTATAAAATGGTTAAATTCAAGAGGTTTTGGTCTATTCCTAATTTTATTTCTACCAAAGCGAACTCTCATTATCATCATATTTACAAAGCATTATCATATAACAAAGCATTCGATTTGGAACTAGATGCAAAGCAAATTGGCCATTTCAGCCCTTGAAAGGACTTTGACCGAGCTTCTTATGATCAATTGTGTTGTGTGTGTTATTAATTGTCACACAATTGACCGAGAACTGGACCTACATGTTTTATGCCGACTCCGAACGGCTAAAGTTCATGTTCTCAAGAAGCTTTATAGCCTGAACAGATTGACCGGCGTCAGCGGCTAGCGGCGCTCTCTGCCGCAGCGTCCGCTCGAAATGAAAACGCTGCCGTCTGCCAACGTTCTTCCTTTCGCATACATTTTCACATATGGCTCATTCCATACAGACGAGTGTGACGTTTTGACTACTTTATCGTGCTGAAAATGGTATTAACTGGTTAAAATTTTAGCAATTTACTAAAGGATATCTTAGAAGATGCCCCAAGGTTTCAAAATGCTAAAACATAATGCAATTATTTATACTAGTTTAATAGTTACATTCGCTTAAACACCTGGGACGGGTGTGACGAGCACAAGTTTAAAAACTAAAAATTCTGAGTTTAACATTGAAATTCAGTCCATCTGCCACAATGAGACCATTTTTGACTTGCAGTTATTAAAATTTAATATATTTTCTGTAGAAAACCATTGAAAAATATTTTGAAAAAATGGCGTTAACCATTATTTTTTAAACTTTTAAATGGGACGGGTGTGACATAAGATTGTCCCGGGTGTGACGAGTGCGAATGATGTGGGAATTATATATAAGAACTTAATGGGTTTAATAACTTTCACATATTTTTGACACTTAAATCAAAAAAATATGTTTTTAATTAATGTATTAATTTAAAAAAATGAATTTGTTATCAAATTAATACCTTTACAAATAATTTCAAGTTTTTAATATATTAAAAAAAAAATATTTTTTTGCAAAAAATTTTTAGCATGAATTTTTGATCAAATTAATACCTATACAAATGATTTCGCTATAAATGAATTTACAAAGCTTGTTTTAATCAAAGAATTTATTTATATACTTGCAAAAATTTCATTATGAGAAAAAATGTTGAAAACCGTTCCGGGTGTGACCAACTTCTTGTAACGGAAATGAAGCATAAAAATAATTTATTGAATGAAAAAAGTTAACAAATTTATTTAAAACATCAACATCCTTACTTTAGGAAAGTTTCATTCTTATCATAAGCCCATGTTTCTTCTTAGGAAAACTATAGCCTTTTTTGGGACGGGTGTGACACAGAAAAAACACTCAGTTTAAATATTTTGTACTTTGAAAACGCAGTA
Source organism: Tetanocera ferruginea (assembly GCA_958299015.1). NCBI lineage: Eukaryota > Metazoa > Arthropoda > Insecta > Diptera > Sciomyzidae > Tetanocera > Tetanocera ferruginea. The sequence continues at coordinate 1,196,135 of OY282641.1, forward strand.
ACCAATCATTATTATAAACTATTTTTACACAACATTAATATCTTTTTTAATATTACTAACCTTATTTTTTTTAAAGTTGTATCAAAAGATGACTGATTTTAAGGTTTAAATTAAATCAAAATATTTAAAAATTTTTTTCAACTCGAAGTTTGTTTAGTTAAATTGTCAAAATAATTGTCAAAATTTTTGCAGCAGGACTAACTTAAGATTCCACTTCAATTCGAAAACCAAAAATTACTTCAAATACATGCATTTTAGAATTCATGTTTCCGTTCCTCATTTCTGTGGAATGAGCCATATGTATTTGTCCGTTATCGGTTTATTTTTATAATGGCGTGATTTTGCTTCATTTTCAAAATTAGTTGCTACTCAAAATTACAATTTTCCATTTTATCAAATTATATCAAATTATAATTTTTAAATGTATTCAAATAAAAGTAGACACAAAGGAATGTCAAAAATATATGTTTTTCCATAAAAACTTGGCATCATTTTCACTGTTCCAATTAATTCGCCACCAGTAATCTTGCTTAGAAGAGAGCGCAATGTGAGCGGCGAACTGAAAATAGAGATAGATTCTATTTCGGCGGCCGACGGCGAGCGGCAAGCGTTTTACCTTGATTTCATACATTTTCTTCAATTTTGTTGACGCTAGCCGCTGACGCCGGTCAATCTGTTCAGGCTATTACATGGCATTATTTACTCTCTGAGATTTGCCATTGTCTGCAGAGAGGTGGTGACCGATCAGAAAAATTTTTTATTGAAAAAACTTTTCGCCGCGGCTGGGGATCGAACCCGGGTCGAGCTCGGTCGAGCTCGGTATGAATTAAATATTTTTGGTGCAGCCTTAGATTTTGAAATTAGTGGATTTTACCAAAATTTCGACACAATTTGGTGATGTTATGATGTTATTCATTGAAATTTATATTCATTAAAAATTTTCAAAGTTTGGTTTTCATAAGCATGCTCAAATTTTCTGGGTGATATAAAATAAAGGGGTAAACATTTTATAGTCTTGTTAAATTTTCTTTTTTTTTGATAGTTCCGAAAAATTCGTTCTGTCAAATGATTCACGAAGTAAATGGTTCAGAACAACAAATTTCTTTATAGAACAAACCACTAATAGGTAGACTAGACCGGTAGAGTCAGTAACAGTAACCTTCTTGTGTAATAAGCACAACTGCCGCAAAACCAAAGCGGAATTATATGTGACTTTCACTAAGTGAGACACATTCATTAGATAAAACCTCTCCTGCAAATCACAAAACGTAGAGAAAACATTACTTCAAACATTTTTTTCAATTTAATTCGATTTTATTTTATCATCCTTTGTAACCTACACTTAGAGCAATAAAGAGATTGTTTTTTTTAATATTTTTTTGTACAAAACATTCTTTAATCTCATGCTTTCAATTCAATTTTGGAAAAACTTAAAATGTAAATAAAAACACATAGAACTGCATATTCAATATTGCTCAAGAAAACCAGAGTGAAATATTTAAAAACGGAATTCTGGATAAATAAAACAAGACTCGAATGAATAAAATAAGATAAAAACATTTGTTCGTCAACTTTCAGTATTTAAAAAAAAAGTTCAGCAAGCAAATATCCGAGATCAATTCTCACATCTGGCAGAACATTTTTTTAAGAGAAACAATTTTTCTAGTCGGCCGTCACCTCTCCACATACAATAGCGAATTTAGAGAGTTAACATTGCCATGTAAGGCTTCTTCAGAAAACAGTAGTTTTTTAAGCTGGTATAGAATTATACAAAATTTAGCTAATTTTGAGAATTTTTTTTTTATATATAATAAACATGTTAATGGAGGTCAAAGGATAACTTTTCTTCGTAGACTTATGAAATATGAGAATTATCTTTTACCTTTTTTTAAATAGATATAGCACGAATACGGACGCGACATCATGGACGCGATAAATTTTTCCGACAGTAGTAAAATACAGTAAAGATGCTCATTATAAATTTTTATAAAAATAAATTATAATAAGTTCAATTCAAGTAATACTAATAAAAATAAAAAAAAAATAAAGTTAAAAGCTGTTAGAGTGCTTTATTTTAATGTTTTTCTTCACTTTTGGTGGACCTTTTTTAGGAGATGCCCATATAGGACCAGTTCTAAATCCATTGTGTACAAGCATTTAACACACACAATACAATTGATTATAAGAAGCTCTAGGGCTAAAATGGCCAATTCAATTTCTTTTTTTAATCGACTCTCGAGATATCTACGAAGAAATCTTGTTTAGATAAAATATGGCCAAGAGAAGGCCACAAAAGTAATTGACAAAATTAAGGTCCAAATAAGAACCATCGGAAACTTTGGATATATATAAATAAAAATAAACATTCGAGAAATTTTTAATTTAAAGCAAATTATTTGGAACAATATTATTATACAAGTTCAAAAATAATTTCTAAAGTAGTTAAAATTTCTTCGCTTAGCTCTATATCTCTAATACTATTATTCATACTTTCTTTGAACTAATAACTCATACAGTTCTCTTCACCATTAGAGAAAAATCACCCACCAAATAAAAAAAAAATAAAAAAAAAACCGCAGAAAAAAAAACCAAAATAATTCCAGCTGTGAAAAAACATTCTCAAAACCAAAACCACACGAATATTGAAGCTATTTGGGAAACAACTTAGTTAATGGCATTTCACGCGCCATACATCACCCAACGGATTAGAGAAAGAGCTCCAACAGCGGCCCAAACTAGACCACACAGCAAGGCTGTTGACCACAAAAAGCATCAACGATTAACTCTCGCTCATCAGTGTTTAACGCTTTGATCGGGTCTTGTTATTATAACCAAACGATGTCAACTCCAAAATAAAGTCATTTATTGTCCAGATAATAACTAGAACTCACTCTGTGAGTGCTTGTGTAAATTTTTTTTGTTTTTTGTTTTTTGGAGAAAAACATGTTGTAGGTGACAAAGTTGTTGTATACCTACATGAAAGAAAGAACGACTCATCTCAATGAACAGAGTCGGGGTCACTATCAGCATCTGATAAGAACAAACAAAAAGTGTCAAAAAGACATATAAAGTCAAAATTACCGCACAAAAGAAAAAAAATAAGAATGTTTGTAGCACAAGAATAAGAATAACAACATTGTTTTTCAAAACAAAAGCAACAAAATAGAAAATCTAAATTCTAACGTAACGCCAGCCATCAAGACAAACAGACGAACAAAGAGACAGGCAGACCACAGCAGGTATAAACAAATTGCTGATTTAGGCTTTTAGACGTCTTAAATGCGATCTCGTGCGGCGCTCAATGCATAGACCACACTCAAGAGTTTAAATCAATAAACCTGAAAAGAAAACAACAACCTGCTGACTTCTCCGTACTTAAGTACTTCAATGCTTAAACTGCTTAATAAGCCAAGACCATAGCGATCAGTACAAAATACTTAACACAACAATTTATTGCTAATTATACACGCGCTCATGGGCACAAAGAGACGAACAGACAGATACACAAATAGACAGAGACTCGTGCCTCTAACTGTAATAGTTCCATAAATCTCTGGGAATTTGAAGCGATTAATCTCCCACACTTTTTCTCTCTGCTGCTGTGATCATTTCGGGCCTGCTCCGATCAGATGTGGCTTAGAAGCAATCTGGTTCTGATTTCAAAGTATGCGTCCGATGCAATCGACAAATGTGATCAACAACGGATTTGAATATCAATACGGAAGAGTGCTGACCGGAAGAGCCACTTCGTATCAGATATCACTGAACGAAGTTGCTCGATTTGAAGAATTCTTTAAATGTCTTTATCAAGAGCAGTTCTCTTTAAGTATAGCCTAAAAAAACAGGCCATGTTTCACCGTTAATTATGCAATGACACCACCTCAACGAACTTTTTATCTGTCTAGAAGTTGGGAAGAATTAGAACTTGATATCATAAAAATTACTCAACAACATTTGTACAATGTTTTACAACAAAACGACAAAGCTTTTTATTACTTTTATATGTAGCAGTTTGTGTCTTACTATCTCCCACATACAACTGGTCCAATGATCAATATTAATTTATTGCGTGTATTCCAGAACAATTTCCTAAGAAGAACAAACAAAGACAAATAGTTCAGTACAATGTCAAGAGAAAATAAAGAAGACACATAAAAAAAACTTATTCCATAAGAAATGTAAATAAAACCGAGCGATTTTTTTGATAAATTCTAAAATTGAAAAACAATTTACACGTACTAAAAATTTATTAATTTTGAATTTAATTATTACGTTTTGTTTACCAAAAGTTAAACTTAGAACATCGTTCCTTCTTAGATAAAGTGCTCTATGAGCAGGGCTATTGATAATGCTTTAAATATGTAGATTGTACCAAAACCGTTGGAAAATTTACTACGTATGTTGAGAATTGAAAGAGAAAAGACTTTCCTGATGGAATAGTTTTATGCAAGAAGATAAGAACAAAAACCCTCCAAACTGTGTATAAACCATGCGTGTTGGTCTTTATTTCAACTTTTAACCACTTTTAACAACCATTTTGACAGGCTATAAGTACACTGAGAAAAAAACACATACATTGCTCCGGTAAAAAATTTCTCTATTTTCGATATAGAAATTTTCTCTTTTTCAAATAAAATTTTCTTAAATTAGAATAAATTTTCACATTTTCGAAGAAATATTTCTTTACTTCTAGGAAATGGAAATATTTCAATGTCTCTAATAATGATAAGTATTTTTCTCGCACAAAAATTTCTCATTTATAGAGAAAAATTTATTGAAAATGAAAAACTTTTCTTATATTTTGATAAAAAATTCACTAAGATAAGTATTTTCTTCAATAAAAACAAATCTTTTCTCAAAAATAAAAAGGTTTTTCTCAAAAAACGATATATTTTTCTTTTTAATGGAATCTTTTTACCATTTTTAGAGAATTTTTAGTATCGAAATTAGAGAATAGCATTCTCTGGAGCAAAGTCTATACCATTTTTCTCTAAATATGATGCCTTTTTTATCATATTCCGATAAGCTTTTTTCTGAGTGTAGACAATTGTTTTGGTACAAGTTCTTGACAGTTTGAGCTATCTCGGTCTTAATGCTCAATTTTATGATGATTTCAATTTATCAATGAATCAATTTTAAATGATTCAACTTTATCAGTTAATAACGATAGCGGTTCCCAATAATCGTTTCACCAGCTAATCGTTTCTGATACCACTTTATACACAGCAAAACCCTCTTTCTGTATATATTGCTTACTGGATGCGAGATTGATGGTTGGCTTTTGTTTTCTAAGATTGAGTTTATAACAATTTTATCACCATTTTATTTTCTTTTGGATCTTTTGTAGGACCCTAGCATTCTCCAATTTTTTAAACAAACCAAAAAGTAAGATTTCGGAAGCTTCCCAAAATAGAAATTTGTTTGGGCAATTTTGGAAAGAGAAAATCTCTGGGAACCAAATCTGGTGAATACGGTATATGTTATCATAATTGGAATTGTGCAAGCAACCGTGCATTTTCATGAAAGAGGATATTTTTCTGGTTCAACTGAGGACTTTTTTCTTTGATTTCATTGCTTAGCTGATCTAATAACGACGCATAATACTGGCCTGTTATCGTTTTTTTTTTTTCAAATACTGTCCTGTTATCGTTTTTCTCTTTTTCAAGTAATAGATTTAGATGATTCCGCGTTCCCAAACATTCGTCGAGGTAACCTTGCCGACCAATTTCGACACCTTCACCTTCTTCGGAGCCCGTTTGCCTCTAAAAATCGACTGTTTCGATTGTTCTTTTGTCTCTGGAGTGTTGTGGTATATCCATGTTTCAGTGATGTTTCCAAGGTTTCATCAAAGTTTCATTCATTGATCAATTTTTCTGACAATAGACCTTAAGTGATTGCAAATCATTGAAAGCGAATCCTTTCCCTTCCATCTGTCTTCAACCGCAGCAATGTTCTCTTGAAATCTCTCAGCTTTCTCATCCGAAGTTATGTGGAAAAAAATTTAGAAGTTCAACTAATTTCTAATGGCAAGTGAACTTTTAATTTTTTAATGCTGTAAGCACGTTTGTAATTTTTGCACGATCATTTTCAGAGAAATGTGTGGTCAGTAAGTCGCGAGACAATTAATTTAGGCGTAATGAAATGTTTGTTAGCTCGGAATCTTTTGGCTTTGCTTGGACCGGCCTCATTCTCTGAATCTCTACCCTAAACTGAAAAATATTGTGCATTGTTTTGTAATTCTTTACTGTCGGAGTCTTCGGTCACAAAACTTGCTATAAGTAAACATAGCTTTTTATACTTTGACCCAATCGTCTAGGATATAAAATTACTTACATTGCGAGGAATTTTTGTGGTTTTTCTTGTCGGATCTGTTACTTTTTCTTTACGGACATTTTTTTCTAGTTTCTTTTCGATGTAAGGGCTTATCTCCATCATCATACAGCCAGGTCTACCTTTCTTCCTTTGATTTTCAAGAAAATTTGTATTTTCATCAATCTTTATCAAATCGAGTGCATCACCATGTGCAATATTGAAGAGATCATTCATCTTATTTAGAAAATTTTCTTCCCGCTGGATCTGAAGCTGACTTTGCCTTTCCAAATATAACTCTTCAATTTTATTAATGCTCCAATCCAATTTGCGTACGGGAATTCGTGATTCCTTCCAAACATCTCTACTTCTTTTATCACAAGATGAGCACTAGATCTAAGGTTTAGTTTTACCTTTTTCATGTTGTTAAACAAAACACGTCCATTTGATGGCAATTTAGCACCAACTATTTTGCTTTCACAAAAATCTAATACATAGATATTGTCGTGCTTTCTTGTATTCCTTCTAACACTTTAATTCTTTCACAACATAAACTCACAATTAATAGAGAACGAACTTTGTTGTGTTATAATTTATATCGGAATTGATATCGATTAGCCAAGGCTTGCATTGCGAATGGATGCTCAATCAGGTCGGAAAAGGAGTAAAAAGTAGTTTTTATTGTGTAAAATGTTTTAAGTCGTCGATTTTTGTTTTTGTTTTTTTTTTTTTTAACTAGATTTTTTCGAGAATTAAGCAATTCGAACTTTGTAAGTCATTTTTGAAAATCACTTTAATTTTGGATGTACTCAATTTCAATACTTTTTGTTGAGCCATTTTACACTGAAATACTTTTTTACCAAAAAAATAATTATTTTTACTTTTAAAAAAATTCTTTTGATAAAAAATTCATAAAAAAATATTCCACCAGATGGAGACAAACGCAGGTGGCAGATAATTTTGGATATGATCAATTGAAAGAATTAATTGAAATTATTTAACTATTTTGCACAAATTAAATTTAAAACAAGTAAAGAAAGTCTAAAGTCGGTCTAGGCCGACTATGAAATACCCTAAACCCACTTTTCAAAAATAAAAAAATTTTTATTGCAAATGGGCGTCTCCGTGGGCGGATGAAGCCTATATTTTAATTGCATTTAAATGGTGATGAAAAATTTACACATACCAAGTTTTATTCCTGTAGCTCACAGTTAATGCCTTTATTGTGCTTTCGCTATGGGAGGTGGGCGTGTTCATGGACGGATTACTCCCAATTTTTGAACACACATTAGTTTTGGTATAAAATACATACATAGAAAATTTAATATCTCTATGACAAACATAACCTTATTTATTGAGTTTTAAACTTTTTGGGTTGTATGGGAGGTAGGCGTGTCCGTATGCGGATGACGTCCATTTTTCATAAATATCTTTTTCTTGTCATAAAAAACATATGTGCCAAATTTTAGCTCTGTAGGTTAAACAGACGCTTATTTATTGCGTTTGAAATTTTTGGGTTGTATGGGAGGTGGGCGTGTCCGTGAACGGATGACGTCCATTTTTCGAAAATATCTTTATCTTGTCATAAAAAACATATGTGCCAAATTTTAGCTCTGTAGGTTAAACAGAGGCTTTTTTATTGCGTTTTCAATTTTTGGGTTGTATGGGAGGTGGGCGTGTCCGTGAACGGATGACGTCCATTTTTCGCTAACATCTTTGTGTTTGTATAAAACACATACATATCAAATTTTATTGTTGTAGACTAAATATGAGCCGAGTTATGCAGTTTTCAATTTTCGCTTTGTATGGGAGGTAGGCGTGTCCGTGGGCGGATGATGTCCATTTTTCAAAACCATCTTTCTTTTGTTATAAAAAATATATGTGTCAAATTTTAGCTCTGTAGGTTAAACAGAGGCTTATTTATTGCGTTTTCAATTTTTGGGTTGTATGGGAGGTGGGCGTGTCCGTGAGTGGATGACACCCATTTTTCAAAAACATCTTTGTGTTGATACAAAACACATACATACCAAATTTTATTGTTGTAGGCTAATTATGAGCTGAGTTATGCAGTTTTCAATTTTTGCGTTGTATGGGAGGTAGGCGTGTCCGTGGGCGGATTCCAAAAATATTCAATAGTGCAGATCCTTGGGTCCTTGTGACTATGTGTACCAAGTTTCATTCAATTATCTCAACTCCTTCTTCTTATCCTGTGTATACGGACAACCCACAGACGGACAGACGGACGGACGGACGGACGGACGGACGGACGGACGGACATGGATAGCTCGACTCACGTGGTGACGCTGATCAAAAATATATATACTTTTCTATACCGGACTCGCTTCGTTCTATGCGTTACAAACGTTTGCACAAAGTTAATATACCCTGACCTTTCAGGTTTAGGGTATAATTAAATAAAATCCACTTCTTTAAAATCACACTTATTTTCTTTTAACTTTTTCAGAAATGCCTACTGTTGCAATACCAGAAAACACCACCAAAACATGGACCAGAAAGGCAAACGCGACTGGGATATTAACGATGCTATTGTACCACAAGTAACTGAAGCGGATTTTGATGATTTTTCCGAATGGTCTGATGGTCATGTCCGTCTTATATATCCCGCAAATAATGAAGAAGCCAAGAAGCATATCTCCGGTTGGGCTATGCGCAACACTAACAACCACAATGTAAACATACTCAAAAAGAGCTGTCTCGGTGTCTTCGTTTGTACACAAAACTGTACGCTGCCCAATGGTACGAAAATAAATTTACGTCCAGCTATTTGTGATAAGGCCAGACGAAAACAAGAGGGTAAACCATGTCCGAACAAAACCTGCCGTGGTGGACGTCTCGAAATCAAGCCTTGTCGTGGTCATTGTGGCTATCCGGTGACGCATTTTTGGCGTCATTCTGGAAATGCAATATTCTTTCAGTCGAAAGGTGTTCACGATCATCAGCGACCCGATCCAAAGAACTCGAGCGTGTCAAAGCGGGCGTTTGGGCGTGTTTCGCTGGGTGTTGGCAGAGCAAATACATCTGGACGTCGGAAGTCGACGCAAAGCGTTAGTGGTACAACAGGTGGTGGGCTAAAGAGTGCCAAGGTAGGTTTTTACTTTGATAAAATTAATACTTGTTCAACACTTATTCTCTTCACAGCCTCAGAGCAATTTCTTGGGACAAATACTGAAGCGTAGTACAAATCCAATTACCCACTCAGCTCTGGAAATATATCAATTTAATGGTTGGCATGAATAAATTAAGCAAGTTTTTTTGATATATACTAATAGTTTATTTAAATTTGCAGCTTGTGGCAAATGCACCACCTATAGCCATTGCACCTGTTTTATAGAAGAGACTCGCACCACATCTCAAACTGCCAGTTTTGGAACACCTTCTGCAATCAACCATCAGAGTCAAAGCTCCAACAACTATTCTTCGTTGGAAAATTCCAATCCGAATTGCGAACCGGCAAACATTTTTACTGTCAATCATCAGCACATAACGTACAATTATCCCGTCTATCATGCCTCGGCACCAACCACACCGAGCTCGTTGCAAAAATCCTCAGCTGACTTGCCCACTGCGTCCATGCAGTATACCTGCACCCATCCACATCGCGAAGTCTCTGCGATTTACTATTCCGATGCCCAGAGCCAACAAGCAAACAGCTGCTACAACAACAATTGCACAAGTATAAACTACAACAACGTCTCCTCCACACCCGCATATACTGGTTACGAGAATGCTTTGCCCTTTGGTCCCGCTCCAGAACCAGAATTTATCAATTATTCCCAAATAAAGCCAACTATGGGCGACGTTGCGGATGTAGAGTGCAAGTTGGGTGAGAGTTTGAACAAACGTAATCCACATACGGCCCAAGGTCATGTCTACGATCAAAGCGGTGAGCCTTACGATTTGTACTATTCACGTGAATCGAAACCTCAAAAACGTGAGGCTACAGGTCACGTTTACGACTACGAATATGGTACATTTATGAACGGTGGCTACTATGAAGGAAGCAGCAATTATGGCGGTGTTGGTTACTTCGATACTGGTCCACCGCACATAGCTGCCAAGCATCCACAACATGGTTATGAGAGTAATGCAACTACCCATTTGATTGGTGATAGTGCCGAGTTTTATGGGCACTATGGAGGCTACGATAATGCTCACAGAAGCAGCGGTGGGGTGATAGGTGCTGGCATTGCTACTGCTGCCGCTACTTGTGGTGTTGGTGTTACTGGCAGCAGTGATGTTAACCAGTCGACTTTATTAACGCCCACCACTTACCACACCCATCATGGTTGAGCAAAGCAGTGGTTACTTAATTAGTTTATTTAATTTTAGCTTTAAGAAGATTATTTAAAAAATAACTCGTGTTGATCTGTGAAAAAAAATAAATGAGAAAAATTTGTTGTACAAAGTAATACTGTGGAAGCGGTAAATTTAATTATGTAGGCGTGTGGGCAGTACAGGTAATGAACATGAATTGAGTCTTTTAAGAAAGGTTTCTGGTTCAATTCCTGGCTTGTTATACAGAATAAAAATATTCTTTTATAAATTTTAATAATTTAATATTATTCTTTAATTGTTGTATTTCTTACACAAAATACATATCACTAAAAAATTACAGCACAAAACTTTTTAAAATATATTTCAGAATTTTTAAATGGGAATTCATGAAATTCCCTTCTCCTTCTGATAGTTTTTGGGAAGACATTTATGCCAAATTTTTCCGAAACAGCATTTTTAATTGTATTTAAACTCTTAAATAGGTCTTCAACCGAGTCTACATAAATCAAAGAGTCCTTTTCTTTGCTTGTTTTTTCTTGATGTTGTTCACTGTTTAATACTTTTTAAAGTCCCGTAGGTTTGTATATGCAATTTAAAATTTTTACTATCTCCGCAAATGTTTTTCCAACCTACATAGCCTATTAACCGAATTACAAGCTCCATAAATTTACCTAAATTCAAAATAGAACTCAAATTCTCAACTCAAAAATTGTTTTATAAAATAAAAATGTATAAAATGCGAACTTTGGCATTATTTTTATTAGTACAATTAATCTTTACCGTTATTATTGTTTCAATCCTTGAAAGCGTTCTTGGAGAAATTATTAGGGTATTCACACTGCCTTGGGTAGTTGGGTAGATTGGCAAATGCCATACATTTTGTTTTTGTAAAAGTGCCATTGTACCAAAGTACCCATCTACCAATTTACTCTAGCTGACCCCCTGTCTTGTTGGGTAGATTGATATCTTTTCCAAAAGTAGGCAATAATTGAATTGACAAAAAACTAAAATAAAGTAAACAAATTATAAGTGGATAAAATAGAGAAAAGTGTTAAAATTAGTTAATTTACAATTTTTCAGATAAAAATTAATTACCTTTGTACTAATGCTTGTCCAAGTAATTGGTCCAATCTTTGTTTTTTGCATTGACCTTGACATTATTTGTCCCAATATCCTTAATCAAATCACTATGGCTAAAATTGTGCACTCTTAAAATTTTATCGTTATAGTGGCGAACGTGATAGTGGCAGTTTTTTCACCACTGTTTGTCAATTATTTCTGTCAATTTTCTAAAACTTATTTATTATTTCGCCGCTTATTTCGTACAAGAACCACCACTTTAGTGACTAGTTCCAACGGCAGGTAGCGCTGCACATGCCAAATCCTCTATTGTGCTCTTTTTGCCCTCAACAACCAGCACGCCATCTCTTTCTTGCGCACACAAACATGCGTATACATCTTTGACAGCAGCTGTCAAAGTTGTCGCAAGCGCGTTTTTGTTCCAACGCTTTCGTCATCATTTCATCCGTTTTATAAAATTCTTTTCTACCGCATTCGACATTCCGAAAGTTAACTTGTCCGCGTTTGGTGCCTTCTAAGTTTAGTCCACAGACACAGCCACCAACTTAATATATTTTAGTATTAATATTTGTTGTTCCAATTCTTCTACCAAACTAAATAAAAATGGTGTATGTTGTCAAGAGCAAGGTGAGTAAAAAGCCGCAAAGATTGAATTGAATTCGGCATAATTTTGGTTAAAATTTTCTTTGCTTTTAAAAAATGTGTTGCGTTGGATAATCAGTGACTAACTATAAATTCAGATTCAATTTCTTAATGAGCACAATAGGGAGAAACAAACAAAAAAATGATATCATACATTATTTTGTGGGCGACGCTAGCCGCAGCGTTATCATTATTTAAGTTGGTCAACGAAGTGGTGAAATAATTTGCAACTCTTAAAACTTCCAGAAGAATTCTATAATTTATCAATTTGAATTAATTCCCAATTGGTTGCTGTCAGCATTACCACCACTCAATCCACACTCCACTCCACGCTAATCTCCCTAGCATGGCATGATATGCGAAAAAAATCCCTTGAGGTTGCTGTACGTTTTCATTGGAAGATATCATTTTGCTTTTGCCAACAACTTTCTGCGTCTTCATCCCCCACTGCAGCAGCCAGTTCTCAATGGAATTCAACTAATTATTTATAAATTATTAATTTATTGACTATACTTGAAACTAGTCAGCTTTGGCCATTGTATAAGAGCTGTGTATTAGTTTTGTAGTGGTACCACGTTTTTATTGTGGTTATTGAAAACAAGTATGATTCCGTCGGCAGCGACTCCATTGTTGTTATTTGTTTGTCACTTTAGGTGCTTTTAAATTCCATGACGTAATTTTATGTGTATTGGTCACCATGAACACATGAGTATGTGGCGGAGGTATTTTCCAAAAGGGGTCAAAGGTTGCGTTATCTAGTTCTTGAGTGTTAGGAGGAAATGGTGGACGGAGGGAGTTGTGATGGGTTTTTTTAATTATGAATCAATTCTGAATAGGTATAATTTAAAAAAACTGCAAAAATATTTAATAAAACAATAGCTTTATATTTTAACACGAAGTCTTATATTTAGTGCCAGTTAGTTTATTTTTATTATTTATACACAGGCGTTTGAATGTAGTGGAAAACGAGATATTTTTTATAGCATGCCGCTACTGATTAACATTATTTGATAAGCAAGATTTTGCTTATCTCTTGCCAGTAGCTGCAAAAATGTTAAGAAACTTTGTAATAGTTTTTATTTCGGTCGTTCAATATTGATAGATTTTGCTTTATTCAAGTTCGACTTCTAGTCTTTTCCAAGATTTCATGTATTAAACTGTTACTCTGTTTTACATTTGCCATAAACCCTTACGTTTTATGGCAAGAAAATCAGAAAAATACACATTTGTACTTGAGAAATAACTTCCCAATCAACCATTTAGTAATAGTGCTTGGATTAAGCTTACATGCAATACAAAAAGCAAGCCTTATCCAAGCACGCTTGAAAAACATTTGCCCGGGTAATAAATTTCCAAATTGCTTTGTATAACTATTGCGTAAAACACAAAAAGCAAGTGATGTACAATAATACTTGGAAAGGCTTGCATCAAGTAAGTGTTTTGCAATCATACTTAGATAACGCTGACAACGGTAATAGTTTCACAACTGTTCAAAGTTGTGATGCTCTCATATATACATACATAAATGTATTTTATTTTCATTTTGTTCGCTCAGCAGCCATAAGGCTAACGGCAAGCTGTTAGAGTGTCCGACTCATATGCGGTGGTTCGCGCGTTCGATCCCTGGGGTAGCAAACACAAAAATTTTTGAAGGCATGCAATTTTTCATATAAATATATGCTTCAGTTTTAACAAACAAAAATAAAAAATAAATAAAAATAAAAATGTTCCGGTTGGGAATTGAACCTTGGATGTCCAAATCACAACAAATCAAATAACCAGTGACTTACCAACTGAGCCACGGAATAAAAATTTTTCGCGAGTGCTAATTGATTTGTTGAATGTAGCACACTTGGAAAAAGCTTATTAAAACACTTATATCCAATTGTAAAAACAACACTTGGATTAAGCTTGAAGTAAGGAATATTATTCCAAGGGTTCACTTTCGCTTATCCTACAATTACATGTAAGCGTTCTGCAATAGTAAATGAAAGCGTTATCCAAGCTTGAGGCTTACGCTTGTAAGCTTGTTTAAAGCTTATTCCAAGCTTGTTTGGCCGATTGGGTTGACTTTGCCGCCTGCACCAAAACTTATATACCTACCTACATAAGTGTGTATGCATGTCTTTAGATCACACGTTCGGCTTGATCACAACAACCAACGTTAATGGGGAAACAACTTATTAAACTATGCAGTGTAGATAACGTTGACTACAACAACAGACTCATCCCAATCAGCCAAACAAGCTTGGAATAAGTTTTAAACAAGCTTACACACGTAAGCCTCAAGCTTGGATAACGCTTTCATTTAGTATTGTAGAACGCTTACATGTAATTGTAGGATAAACGAAAGTGAACCCTTGGAATAATATTCCTTACTTCAAGCTTAATCCAAGTGTTGTTTTTACAATTGGATATAAGTGTTTTAATAAGCTTTTTCCAAGTGTACTACATTCAACAAATCAATTAGCACTCGCGAAAAATTTTTATTCCGTGGCTCAGTTGGTAAGCCACTGATTATTTGATTTGTTGTGATTTGGACATCCAAGGTTCAATTCCCAACCGGAACATTTTTATTTTTATTTATTTTTTATTTTCGTTTGTTAAAATTGAAGCATATTTTTATATGAAAAATTGCATGCCTTCAAAAATTTTTGTGTTTGCTACCCCAGGGATCGAACGCGCGAACCACCGCATTTGAGTCGGACACTTTAACAGCTTGCCGTTAGCCTTATGGCTGTTGAGCGAACAAAATTAAAATAAAATACATTTATGTATGTATATATGAGAGCATCACAACTTTGAACAGTTGTGAAACTATTACCGTTGTCAGCGTTATCTAAGTATGATTGCAAAACACTTACTTAATGCAAGCCTTTCCAAGTATTATTGTATATCACTTGCTTTTTGTATTTTACGCAATAGTTATACAAAGCAACTTGGAAATTTATTACCCGGGCAAATGTTTTAAAAGCGTGCTTGGATAAGGCTTGCTTTTTGTATTGCATGTAAGCTTAATCCAAGCACTATGTCTAAATGGTTGATTGGGATCTTTATAAAAAAAAAATACACACAGAGATATCAGTTTATCCCATCTCCATCTTATTAGAATCGAGTAAAATTGTTAGTATTGTTCAAGTTATAGGTATGCAAAAACAAAATGAAACTGAATTGATTTAAATTTTACAGTAATCTCCAAAAATGTCTACATTTTTCAAAACAGAAAACATGCTCAGACCTCTGTTTACCAGAACTGAAATTCTTAAACTAATGACTAATTGTAGCGAAATTCCCAAAAAGTTAACCTTAGTTAACGTTAATAGTCGATGTCGTTATCGGTCATTGTGCGCGCCTCGTTCATAGAAAACCAGAAATTCCGCTAGCTAGTGATACAAAAAAATACTTATTTGGCCACCTGGAAATTCCACAACAAAACTGTGATATTCAAATGAGAACATAATTTTAGAAACTTAAGACCAAATTTAAGGACTGAGAAGACGGACACGTGTATAAAAAATCAAGGCTGACAGAAATCAGATGAAGTCAATGGAAATGCAGAATTGTTCCCTTATATATATAGAGAACATCTTCAATCCTGTTGTAAGTGGTTCTTAACGCACATTAAATTGCATGAGTTCATTTTTTCAAATTGAATTTTCATGTGTCATGCAATATAGGGTTAAAGTGTAGATAAGAAAAACGGAATCTATTTCATTTTAGATAATTTAGTGTAAATCAAAAAATACTTCTTATTCTTGAAGTTAATTAGCTTTTTACATATATTTTCCCTTCCCTTTTCTTTCTAGTAAATATTAAAAAAAAAATTAATAATACGAGGGCGGTTCAATAAGTTTTTGATTAAAAAATTATTTTATTTTTCAACATAGTCTCCTTTGAGTTTATACACTTCGTACAACGTTTATCCAATTTATTTATCCCTTCAAAAATAAAGTTTTGTCGAGGTTTGTGGCATGACTACGTCATTAGAGTCAAATTTGCTTCCGCCGAGTCATTTCTTTAACCCTTAATTAAACGCAAGATATCACACAAAGTTCCTTTCTTCCACTCCAAAGTTAAAAATAAGAGTGGAAGGAACTAATAAAATTAAATACGTGATATCAAAAATAGCTGAATGGTTAATTGAAATCATAATACAAAAAAATAATAACATAACCTTCACTTGAAATAATTGAAAACCTAAAATAACTTCTAATAGCCCTTAAATTATTTTTAATTTGGCAAGGCGTACGAGGGGTGCTATTTATATTTCGGGAATAGCAAGTAATAATAAACATTTTTAAATGAAAATTACTTTATTGTTTTTCAAAATATTCCCCTTGATGATCAATACACTGTTGCATTCGTTCAAACCATTTGTCATAGCAGTTCTTTAATGCATTTTTCATAGCATTTGTCATAGCGATTGATTGACTTATGGAATATCTCCAACGAGAGCAAATTTTTTTTACAGATGCATAATGTTCATGCATAATCGAATGTATTGAAGTGAAACTAATGTGCCTCACTATGTCACACGACGGTCTTGCATTATTAGTTCACGTACTGCAACGATATTTTGTGGCACAACAACCGATTTTGGACGACTTTCACGGAATTCGCCGTCGACCGAACACGACCATGATTGAATTCACTATACCAACGATATACTGTGGTTTTTGATGGTGCTTTATCGTCATACAAAGAACTGTGTTCATCGAAGCATTCTTGTTGAGATAATCCACGTCGAAAGTTGTGAAAAATAGTCCAACGAAGCCTTTCTTTTGAAATTTGTTTGTCCCATTGCTGCTAAATCCTTAGAGAAGTGCTGATGAGGGAGCAATCTAAGCCGAATACATGAAATTTCCGACAACTGTGGTCGATTGTGAACAAACACGGCACCTATTTGTCCTAATCCTTTTCATACCCAATTGATCATTAAAAATCAAAACCACTAAACCATGTGATATGCCTATGAATTCCATAATCTCCCCCACTTTCAATCTCCGATCGGCCTACACCATATCGTGATTTTTTTATATATTTCGGGTGGACGTTCAGAACGTTCGTTGACTCTTGCTTTGTTACTTTTTTACCATTCAAATTGATGATACAGAGTACACATAGTATTTATCAAGCTTAGCCTTGGTTTTGATTATGGTTTCTTTCCGCAAAAAATAATGCTATATGGGAAATTTTTACATTTTCTATTTTCTGTACAATTCACACGGTCGTCTGCTATCAATGCTACCTTCGGTCGTCTGCTACCTTCTATCAATCGCTGAAATTTGACAGGAGTCAACTGGCAGATGCTTGTTGACAGGAGCAGTTTAGAGGCGGTAAAATAAAAAGTTACGGTTATAATAGAAATAGTGAGCTATTGATACATGAAAAATACAAGTTTTAAAGAAAACCAGATGCAGTTATTGAAATTTAGTAGATTTTTAACTCTCAATTTCTAAAAATCTTATTGCAAAAAATCTTAAAATTAACGGAGTGTTTTCCTTGGTCTGTTTTTTTAAATTTGATTAATTTCCCGCCAAAAACACAGACATGTTTTGTTTTTCAATTCTTAAGCAAGCGTTGAATTTCAAAGGAATAGTAATAGTAATGTTTTGAAAATAAATATGGAATATAACACTCATTTTGCTGCACTCACCAACGTGGAATAGAAAGATTTTACGGTCAGTTAAGATTTTGAAAGTCGATTTTAAACATGAATTATACTTTTTATTAAAATATCATTCCACTGATCGATTCAACTATAGGAAAGAAATAAAACCTCATGTTAAGATGACTTTTTTTTTAAAGTGAAATAGACTATTTTGCTTCTTAGCAAACCAAAACTATTACATTTTGTGATGGGAACTACATAGTTGAGTTTTCAGGTGAGAGTTACAGGGTTTAATATTTTATAATTACATGTAAACTGCGCATTTCAAAATATTCGAATTATTTAAAATTCGAAAATGTTAAAAAAATGTTATAAAAAGTAAAATAAACGAATTCTTAAACGAATGTTCAAAACTTGTTTTCTTTAAATGAAGCATATGTCTGAATTTTGGGTATTTCGCATTTTTTATTTATGCACCTGTTATTTCTTATAATTTAAAGAATAAAAACCCGCTCACTCTGACGCTCAGACGGCTCTATACAAATTTTTCAACTTCATCATTATTCAAAATAAACAACACACTTAAATTTTATTCAAAACAAAATAAGCATGAATCATCTTTATACATAAAACAATGATCAAATTTTAGTTTTGAATTAGCTATAAGACATCAACTATGATTCAAATAAATTTTACGTCATAGTTAATGTTGGCTAGCACATGATCATTGGTTATTTCAAAGAATTTCCTCAGTCTCACTCACCTCTAAGCAGACTGCATAATGACGAATTATCAAGCAAAACAACGTATACATATAAATATCATCATCTATCGAGCATGACTTTAATATACAAATGCTAATCTATTAGCATAGCTTTAACTTTTTCCTATGAGTTGTGAAACAATCAAGTATTAGTATAATTAAGAAACTTACAAGTTTTAACAAGCTACCTCCACCCCCCGAATTCTTTACTCTTTAAAATAAGTGTTGATGGCTGGTGAGACACAAATAGTTTGTGTGCTAATATTTATTCTCGTTAAATATGAATTTAATTAAACAGTTGAATGCAATTATTGTCAATGCTATTGAATTAAAAATGATAAAATCAAATCGAATTTTTTGATAAATGTCTGATGATAAGCAACAGGAACAAGTGTGGCGAATGATACAACATATTCGCCAATCAATTGTTGCTTGTTAAAAAGCAATCATTAGAAAAGGAGCAGCCTAGACCACTAGTTAGTCAAATAATATCACAATGTTGTTGTCACTAACTCAAACCACAAAATGTCTTGACAAACAAGAGTTTTTGTTGTTGAGATAAGAATACCATCGACTGATAGCTGAAATTATAAGCGCGAACTAAAATGAGATTAACTGTGGCTACACGTTAACTGATAACGTCTAACACATTTGCATATAGCCCGTTGGGAGCTTTTGGCAAAAATGGTTTACAAAACATGTTGGTTGAGTATGTGGAGCAATGCAATGAACACAACAATAAGTAAATAACATGGCATGACCATGGCAAAAAAAGGGGTCATACCTATAATCCAGATCCAAATTTTGGCAAAAATAAAAACATAGGGATGGTGAGGTAAATGAAGAATTTAAGGAAGTTTGGTTTATGAAGTTTCAAAATGTTAATAGTAAAGTTTTCAATATCCTCAATATGTGGATAAAGATCAAACATGACTTTTTTATTGTTACTTTTTGTGTAAATATTAAAGACAGAAGGAATCATGAAAACAGTTTTACCCAACCTTTCCATAGGTTATCTTTAACAATCTGTGCTCTTTGTCATGCTGGGCGGCAGCTGAGTAATTCCCACTCCAATAGACTCATGACATTCAACACAAGTCAACTGTTAGTTGTAGAAACATGCAAACTAGCCACAACTTAACTGCCGGTTTGACCGTGTATTTCATACTAATTTGTCTGCATTTAGCTGCGCGCTAATTGCACTACAAGCTTGAGCTACATACAAATAAATGACCCGTTATTATTTCCAATATCGATTGGCTTGACTTTTGTTGTACGTGTTAAGTAACAACATGGAACGCGCAAGTTTATATAAAAACTTTATATTATGTAAAACTTTGCCCAAAATACTAAAATTTTTTCTTTTTTTATTCCCATCTAGGCCGATTTCGATCAACAACTCGATGATGCTGGCGACAAGCTGGTTGTTGTCGACTTTTTTGCCACTTGGTGTGGACCCTGCAAAATGATTGCACCCAAATTGGCTGAATTGGCCAATGAAAACGCCGACAAGGTTCTCGTTCTGAAGGTTAGTGATTCAGTGCATTTGTTTTGCTTTATTTATTTAATAACTTATTCATCATAACAGGTTGATGTTGATGAATGTGAGGACGTCGCCATGGAATACCACATCTCCAGCATGCCCACCTTTGTCTTCATCAAGAACAAGCAAAAGATTGAGGAATTCGCTGGCGCCAATGCCGAAAAGTTGGCCGCAACCATTGCTAGATTATCAATGGGTGTCTAGTGTTCAGCGTTGGTTTTGCAGTTGCACCAACAACAAATACAAACAACTAATTTTATTAAACATACTTCTAAAATAATTGCCTATACCATAATTTCCATAGGAAAAAAAAGTTTGAAATATTTTCTGTATTATTTTGCATTAGTTCAAAAAGTCTTAATGATTGTACACCAAATTGCGAACTTCATTTGTTTATTTTCTTAGCGAATATTTAAATTAGAGATCAAAAAGCTATAAAAGATGTTATTGTATATTTTAAGTTAAACTTTTGTAGAACGCTGAGCACAATAACACTCGCTGTTGTTTAATAGCAAAAGATATATGTTGATTCGCTAATTTAAAATAAATGTGCAAAATTTTTTAAAGCATTGACATATTTTCATTATAAAAAAGGGACAAAGGCTGCAATTATGCATCAGCATATTTTGAAGAGCTAAAGGATTCTTTAAGCGTTTCCTGAAATACCTGAAATACCTGAAATTCTTAGATCAAAACTAAAACAAAAGAAATTATTGACCTTAACTATTGATGGTAGTAAAGGTGAACGGAAACTGATACTTGTCGTTCAGAAGGCTTTTAGTCAACAGTTTCGAAAACGCACCCAATGATCTTTTCCCTTTGATCAGTTGCATGATCGAGTGGACATTCATTTTAAACTGACCAATTAAGTTTTTAGTAACTGTCATACAACTTACCGTTACGAAATTATATGCAAAACTAATTGATATAATTGATAATTGATTGATATAATTGTTTAAAATCAACACTGGAAATTGTCTTTCGATACAATTTATTCTCAACAACCAAATTTATTGTCCAATTAGAAAAATTCCACACTTTGTACTGTTTCACTTGTTGATGGTTGTTTTTTTTTTTCACTTGTCGGTTGAACAAGCGCCTTTTTATAATCAAAGTTTTATTTCACAACGTTGTCGACTCACGAGACTAAATTTTTGGTAAAATATTTAAAAATACATCATAAATTAATGGTAAAAACATTAAATTTAAACAAACTGAAAACGTTATTCGCACTTATTATTTTTTCAAATTATGCTAGATTATAATGATGTTCCGTTACTTTATCGATATATATCGAAAACAGTGATGTCAACAGTATTTACCTGCTACCTCAGGGTTGCATGATAGGATTTCCTACATATGTTGAATTTTTCAATTGAGGAGTTCACATGACACAACAATGTTGGCCAGCTATGCTTTCACATATGCGATCTTGTATGCCATCCGGTCGATATTTTCACAAAAGTTCTCACATTAATAAAATAATGGTTGCGAGTATGACACTTGCTGGCTTGGTAATATTTTTTATATATTTCTCTCGCAAAAGCGAGGTAAGCATTAGCAAACTTTAGTGACACTCAAAAATTCTATACTTTTGAGTGTTTGTGCGTTGTAAATTATCATTAATGCTCAAGCTCAAGCCGTCATACCAGCTATGATATTTGAAATTTGAGAATCAATATAAAAAGAAGCAACTTAGAAAAGCACTAGAAGGTTGCACTCAAGAAAAAATGTAATATTCACTTGACTTTTAATAAATATAATAAAATTTATATAATAAAATGTTAAATATATATAATAAAATGTGTTTTAATATAATAAAATTATTTAATATAATTGCAATTATTTTTAAAATAATTATTATTTTTATTATAAAAAATATATCATATCAAGAACGAATATATATTACATTAAATAAAACAAATCTTTCCTTTACGTAAAGAAAGGGAATAAATACAAATATTTTAATTAAAATCACGCCTTTTTTATATTTGCATATTTTTTAAAGGTTCTTAGTATAATTTATTTGATATGTGAGTCGCATGAGAATGTCAGAAGTGAGTGTACGGAGCAGAAAACACTTAAAGCACGGTTGCCACCTTTAGTGGAAAAATCCCATTTGTGGTAATTTTTAATTGCCTTGGGAATTTAAAATAACCATGGTATTTTTTAATTCAGTATGGTATTTTTTTATTCACGTGGTATTTTTTTTGGGGATTTTTAATGTATTTTTTAAAATTTATTTTTTTGGGAATTTTTAATGGTTTTAGTTATTATTTAGTGAAAACTTGTCTTTTCAATCGTTTTTATACCCTAAACCTGAAAGGTCAGGGTATATTAACTTTGTGCAAACGTTCGTAACGCATAGAACGAAGCGAGTCCGGTATAGAAAAGTATATATATTCTTGATCAGCGTCACCACGTGA
The DNA here is from genome assembly GCA_958299015.1 of Tetanocera ferruginea. Taxonomy (NCBI): domain Eukaryota; kingdom Metazoa; phylum Arthropoda; class Insecta; order Diptera; family Sciomyzidae; genus Tetanocera; species Tetanocera ferruginea. The sequence goes on from OY282641.1 coordinate 1,218,805, forward strand.
GTCGAGCTATCCATGTCCGTCCATCTGTGTGTTGTCCGTATACACAGGATAAGAAGAAGGAGTTGAGATAATTGGATGAAACTTGGTACACGTGATCACATGGACCCAAGGATCTGCACTATTGAATATTTTTGGAATCCGTTCACGGACACGCCTACCTCCCATACAACGCGAAAATTGAAAACTGCATAACTCAGCTCATAATAAGCCTACAACAATAAAATTTGATATGTATGTGTTTTATACAAACACAAAGATGTCTTCGAAAAATGGACGTCATCCGCTTCATCCGCCCTTGGAGACGCCCATTTACAATAAAACTTTTTTGTTTTTGAAAAGTGGGTTTAGGGTATTTCATAGTCGGCCTAGACCGACTTTAGACTTTCTTTACTTGTTTAGATTAAATATTTACATATGCATTTTGACCTCTGATTTAAAAATATATCTTTTTGAACGCATCCAAATTTTCAAAAATGCAAACGCGCCCAAATAATGTAAAAATGTAAAAAACAGCGAAATTATCAAGCTACCGTTGAAAATTTGAATGATCGTTAACTAGTCGCGAAAAGTGCATCATTGAACATTCTGAAAAACATTAAAGAAACATGACTGGTAGAAAAAGAAAATTGCCGCAAACTCCGTGCGTTTGTGCGTCTACGTCGTCAAGATATGAAGTTGCCCACATTTTCGCGAGCTTCGACCAAGGTTCTGACGATAGCGTCGACGAACTGGTGAAAAATGAACTGTTAAGATTAAAAAACGTCACATAAACAACGCCATCACTGAAAGTAGCAGGAGCTATTTCGGATCAGGACACTTTTATCACCACGTCACATACAGCACCGCAGGTTGCGCTGCATGGTATACAGGATGCGCTATATGGCACTACTCTGAAAATGGTGCAGAGTATGATGGAATAACAAGGTAGGCGCATATTGGAGAGGAAGTGAGCTAGATGTCAAAATCAGCTGTTCGAATTTGAGTTGTTCTAATTGTTGTAGCCTTTTCGTTTGACATTTGACACACTCACAGCATTGTTTGTGTAAAAATAGACATTTGAGCAGCCATATTAATATGAGCCTACTTTCTTATTCTATCATGGTGCAGAGTACGTTTCAGGTTCCTCCACAGGTGTCAGACTGGGATATCAGCGACAAAGACGGCAAAGACGATGAAAGTTTATTTGAGGTGCCAAACTCTAAGACGTAATAAATGTGTTAGCTTAATTTCTATGGCAATTGCTGTATTTTTAATTCAACTTTCAATGCAATTATCTCGAAAAAACACCAAAGTTTTAAATTTGTTTTATAACGTAAGTCTTGCTGTCGCTGGCTCTTCGACTTTTGTTTTCTACTCAAAGTTAAAAAAAATCAAACAACTTGAAAAAACCTGACTTCATCGTTCTTTGATTTTTGGTCAGAATTTTTGGGGGCAAGTAAAGAAATTGATGATGCATTTCTATTACCACGAATGAGAAAAATAATATCATATATTTCATGCCTTCCTCACTCTTCTGCAAATGTTGAACGCATTTTTTCAATGGAGTCAAAATCAAATATTGTCCACTCTTATAAACGAGTTGGGGATTTTTTTTATTTTCACACCCAAAAAATACTGTAGTAAAAATAAATAAAAATGTATTTAAGACAAATGTAAAATAAATGTATTTATTTTTACTGAATTAAATTATTTATTTTTACTACAGAAAATAAAAATTTTTAATTGCAATTAATTTACTACAAATTTAATATTTTTTACTACATAAGTATTTAAAGAAAATTAAAAATAAAATTTATTTTTTGCAGTATTCAAAACTAATTTTTACTACATATGTAGTAATTTTCACTACATGTGCAGTAATATTTCTACTTTGAAATAAGATTAAAAATAAGTGATTCATTTTTTTATTGTAATTTATTATGCAAACATCTATATTATATTTTATATATCATGTAAGATTATTAAAAAACAAAAACATGAACAGCTCGAAAAAGCTTAATGATAGCGCTTGCGAAACATTCAGAACATTGCAAAACAGCTAGAGTCTGAAGTCTTCAGCTACCACTATGAACACGGCCTGTAGAATAGTAGGCGCAACAGTGCTCAATGCAACAATATCCACTGTAAGAAGAAGTACATTAGAAAGCAATAAATAAATTCAACACTGATTACTTACCAGCAGGTCGAAATCTTTTCAATTTTGTTTTCTTTTGATTTTTAATTTTCAAAAATAAAAATATAAAATCAAAGGCAAATATTGCTACTTATTTCTTTTAAAAAATTTAAGTTTGTATTCACAAGAAATACATCCGAACAAATACTTACTACATATAACTACATCGTATAGTGTTAATTATTCAAGTGTATATGCAGTAAAAAGATATTGAACAACTACATTTGTATTTAAAAATAAATAAAACTACATATTCATGATATAAATACACGCTATGCAGTAAATTTTACTACGGTATTTTTTTTAGTGCTGAGAAAATTTTATGCTAGCCTTTTTCTTATTTTCTTTTGTTTAAGTTTGCATTTTTTTAATATTTTAATTATTGAATTTTGTGCTTGAAGTTTTAATTATATTTTGAAGATATATTGAAGAACAATTTTAAACTTTTGATATTAGGTGTAAATTGATTATAATTAAAAAATACTTTTTGTTATGTTTTTGGTGCAGAAGCAACATTGCTCATTGTCATTTCTGATTTTGACATTATACTCTCATTATTTTTTTTTCTTATTATAGTACCTGGATTAATATGCCTTGGTTGCAATATATATGATAAGATATGGAATTTGGCAGATGTATAAATTATAATTATTAACAAGTAGTTATAATTTAAGTAAGTAGTGAGGTTTGAACACCAGTGTTGACCGCATGAATGTCAATCTGTTATTGTTGATTGTATTTCAACTTTTAAAAGATCCAGTTACAGTATAGCAATAAGACTTTTTCATATAATGTGGAAAACAATAACAAAAATTTTACAATTGGTGTAAAATAATGACAAAATGCAACAATACGACTAAACACGACAGATTGTGTAACTCTTTACTATTTGAACATATTCATAAAATTCATGCATTATGTATGATATAAATGTTATGACATAAATGTTTGACAGTTCATTGCTATGCACTATATTCAAGTGGTTGTATGCAACCCTGCCATGTTGACAGTTTGCTTTTATTGCAGTGCTTCTCATTTTCACAGATTTTTTATGCTTTTCTTCAGTATTTTGTGAACTGTCAGTTGGTTTGTTTCGATTTTATTGTGACATTTTGTGTGGAATATATAAATAAATTATCAATAATCTGCTGAATGAATAATAAGTGGTTTTTATTATTTTTGATTGGTTAAGTGTGGAATAAATTCAGTAAAATAAGTGCAAGCAGAGAGCAAAAAAATCAGCAGCAAAGCTGCTGAATGGTGCATCATGAGCAGCGTCAATACTTCCGAGATTAACATACAAAGTAAAAAATCTGAGTACCTTAAATTATTGTGCTAATTGGAATAAATCAGTGCTCTGAAAAGTTCTAAAAAGATATGCCAAAAATAATGTATCGTCCGCTAGCTACAGGCTTGAAGCCGGTCAATGGAGCTTCGTTGCGCTCTTCAACATCAGCTATACGTCACTACTGGTCTAGTTCGGCGGCTACACGTAACTCCATAGCATTTGCCACCATAGTTTTGCTGGTTATTGTCTATGTGGTTTGGAGTGTTACCACATCGAATGAAGGCACAGAACACAGTCCAACGACACATAGTGCAGGTAATGCTAATTTTTAGGCTTAGTTTGAAGTTCAACCTTGAACGGTCAATAACCTCATCATATGTGTACAATGTCATCGAAGCTGTATATTATTAGCACACATTTTAGTGTTATCTTCTATGATGTTTCTCAAGGTGTTGCCAAAGTGCCAAACTAATCCTTAAGCTTGTCAACATATCAACCACTATCTGATTTCTCAAAGAGCTAGATAAAAATCTTCATAAATCTACTTATTTATTTCATAACTTTTGATGTTAGGCAGTTTTTATTTATAAACTGATTTTCCTCTTTTAGACGTACTTTCACTTTCGCCGACTTTATTGAAGTTAGCAGCGTACGATGTTGAGTAACTGGAACAGCGACTATATAATTAAATATAGTTTTCTTTAAATATAGCCTAGAGAATATTTTAAATAAAGATTTCTAATAGTGTGTTGATTTCGAGCTGTTAATTTGCTCGTAAGACTTTTGTCTGTTTCTTTTTTAACTATAAACTTGAAAAAAAAAATGTGTTTTTTATAATAAAAGCTGAAAACTCAGCTCAGTTGAAGATTAAAAAAATAATTTATAGACTAAGCTAGCAACATGAAAAAGTAATACTGAAATATTATACATACCCAACATATTAAATTCTTTAATTTATTGTTACTGAATAAATTTAAAAAAAATAATCAGCTCAGTTGTTTCCTTGGAACACTCATCAGAAGTTTTTATAAAGATTTGATTAAGCATTTCAAAGTTTTTCGGACTATTTTTATCTGCCTCTACTTTCTGATACTTTTCAAGCTTCGTTTAACATTAGTATAATAAACAAAAACAAAATCCCTCTCACATTCATTTTTAGTGAAATAAACTTCTGATAGTTTATTTGCATAACTTTAAACTATGTAGCTAGTTGCGACAGATTTTACACTGCAAAGCATGTCTGTTAAAATAGTTTTTTAATTCTCACTTAAGTGCTAAAATGAAAACAGAACTAAAGTGTTTTTTTTAAGTGCTAAAATATTAAATTCATGACTTTTTTGCAAATTATGAATATTAAATAATGCATGTTTTTTTTTATATCTTCAAAGTCAGAAAATACAAAAAAAAAATCTTTTTAATTTTAGGTTTCATTTCCGTTGCTTTCATTTCGTAGATCATAGAACACAAGGCAAAAGCCTCTTAATTTTCGAGTGATCATTTCCATTTACTTATTGTCCCCTGTTGTTTAGGTATATTTTAGATATATTTTTTGAGTATGTCTGTATGTTTTCTTACTTGGCAATATTTAATTTGAATTTCTTATTCGTTACAGATCATTTCTATAGAATTTTACTCAATTTTTTGATGTATTTTCATTCAAGAACTCACAAAAGTATTTCGGCACTATTAGATACAATATATAGCTATACATTTACAATATTTTAATTGCAAGATGTTAGTTAGGGCTTTATTTACTTCACTCATATATGAATTACTTGCATCCTTAAGCGGTTCTATGGAACTACATTTCATGGAAATAGAGCTGACCACGCTATCTTGCAACTATGTGGAAGTCTAGCATTTCTATTAGTTTCTGGACATTTTATTTTATTATGTATGACATCTTGGAGAAATGTTGTTGAAGAGCCAGTTCTTTTGAAGTTAATGAAGGCGCTCCTGGTTTTAAATGGAGGGAACTGAGGCAGGTTTTAATTCAGTAGGCATGCCATACTGCCATACGTTGTGCATTTTTTTTTCACTCTTTAATTTTTTCGCATTGTAAGAGTGACGAAGGGGGTCCCTAAAAAAGAGCAGTAAAAGAGCATTAACAGTTTAAATACGATATTAAAAATGCGGTCAAAAACATCCCAAAGCTTGCTATTACATCAGAAAATCACATTCAACGATTTAAATGCTGACGTAAGCTGTCAAAAATTCCTGTTTTAATTCGTAACGAGTTAAGGAATGAATGTACAACAAATTGTTGTTATTCAAATTCTCTTTTATTAAATTTCTTATTGGCTTCCTGCTCTTCATATTAAATGATATCATAAATCGTGCTTCAGATTCCAAAAGATGTTATTAAACTCTCAAATTATTCACCTCACAGCACACATTAAACTGTTTGTTAATTGTATGTTAAGTAATAAAGCTAATTAACATTTAATTACACAGTCATGAAAGTGCTAAATATTGTTATTGCTTTCTTTATAAGCTTAACTACTTAAAGAGACGTAGGAATAGTAATCTTTTTGCCGGACTAGTTTTTAATATAAGGCACAAATAAGTATGTTTTTTTTTTTCTATAAAGTCAACCAACAACCTCAGCCCGATTCTGCCACTCAATAAAATATTTAATTTAAGGTTTTTGCACCACTTTGAGTGTATTTAAGGTGAGTGCATTTAAAACGTTATGACGAGTGTTTTTTTTTTCATTCTATAAACAAATTAATTTAAGACACGCGAAATATATTAAAGCCACTGACTGAGAGTGATGGAAATTTTGTAAAGATTTAATAACAGTTAATATTAAATATTATATAAAATGATATAAAATTATTCAAGCTCCACTATTAATTCTGTTTAAACCAAAAAAGCCTTATATTTTGTTTTTGATTGACTATGACTATCGCACAAAAGATGACTTGTCATATTTTTCCTTTTTTTTTTTCAAAAAAGCTAATATTTACCGAAACCCTTATATGCGTTTTAGCTGTTCTTCTACTATTAATATTCATTATATTGAAGTCTGATAATACTGTCACGTTTATTTGTTTCATAAAAAGCTATCAGAGCACAATCAACTCATTTCACTGATAAGAAACCAAACAAGGTTAAAATCCATGAAATTCGAAGCATTTAAAAGGCAATCAACGATATTATTTTTGTATTATCTTCATACAAAATGTATTAGCTTTAATATGACCATAAATATACCTAAAATATAATCAAATATGTTTCGCTACACAGCTAGTTAACTTATAATAAATTCAGATCGAGAGAGAAATACTTAATAAATACGCACCGGCTAATCAGTGCGATATTTTTAAGTTTTGGAAAAGAATTATGACTCTATATGTATAAAAATTGATAAAACAAGACGCCATTATTTCTTAAAACTAATATTTTGTCAAATTTCCCCGTTAACCTTTAGTTGCTCAACAATCAATCTTAATCTCGATTTTAATTTGCAGTATTTGGAAATTTATAAGACAATCAATTTTCAATATCAAACTTATACGAGCGCTATAGTTTTTCTTTTTAGATAATAACTTTGTATTTGTTATTCCACAAATCGGTCACTGTCTGCTGGTATCAGATATAAAACCAAACAAAACAGGTCGATTGTTTGTTGTTTGTTGAAGAAAAAATAAAACCTGCAATAGCAGATATCGCAGCTGCGGTGACTACTTGAACAGTTATTGTATCTAGTTCAAAACTCTTTGAATTAATTGAACAGTTAATTCGTTCACATTTTCCAACTACATGATTTCTTGTGAAAAACAACTAATACTCTTATATAATCCACAACAGCTATTGATTACTTTGAACATATTAACTTACAAACACAATCTTATATTACTTTGATCGATAAATCAGGTAATTTTTGGCGTTTGGTTGATTTGCTTACATATAGATGTTTAAACCTTTAAGTACTGGGTAAAATTACGAAAACTGAAAAATTTGTTCGTTAGGAAAACCGCGTAAAGTCAAAATGAGTCTCACAAACTCAAGGCGGTACTAACAAGGTTAAAGCGATAAGAAGAGCAGGCAGTCAAATTGCGATATTTTTTAAAACCGAATCAAGCGATAGACTCGAGTTTTTTTTTTTGTATGGCAACATATTTATTTCGTAAAATCAGTGAGAGAAAGAGAGTTTGGTTCAATGAAAATGGAATTGCCAGACTAATAAACCTCAAGTAGGTGGTGCCTTCTACAAAATAAAATGAAGGCACCACCTTCTTTATTTTGAATATTAAGACTGAAAATGTTTCTTGGCTTGTGTGTTCATCTCTTAGGCGATTGAAATATGATCCATCTTCGAACGATCAACGAAATGAACCAAAGAAGATTTAGAAAATTTTTTTGAATCGCATCGCACATTCATTGTTTGGGAATTGAAAAGCAAATCATCTTCCAATGGTCGCCGGAATGAGAGAATGAAAATTATAAAAGTTTTTGTTTTAATTGTGCATTCATCGCTTGGGCAACCGAAAAGCGGTTCAAAGAACTCTTGGGCGAATCGCTAGTGCATCGCGAAATCAACTTATCTTCCAATCGTCTTCCAAATGATTGCAGTGTAAACATAGGATTTCATTGGAGAAAAATAAATACGTGCTCTTAAAATAAATTTGTATTACTTTGAAATAAAGTTATGTTGGCACACAGTGCGTTTGTCCCATCCAAGAGTTGAACAAAAATAGAAGAAGTGCTCCTATTGATAATGAAATACTCTTATGCTAGGCTAATTTAAACTAATTAAGAAAAATTTAAAAAATGGTTGAAATCAGTCAGTCCTTAGAGGTACCTTCCTTGGTCTTATAGTAATTGTAACCATGTTTAATATGGAAGGTATAAAGGAAAGAAATCTTAACAAAAATTCGTTAAATGGATAGGTAAATAGAGTAAAAGATGAATAGATGTATAGAAGTTCGAAATCTGTTAGACCCTAGGGTCACTTCCTTTTGACCTATAGCAAATGTCAAATGATCTTAACAAAATTGGTCAGAATGTTAGGTATAGAAAGAATGTTATGGCTGTATGCTGAAAATGGTTACAATCGGTTAGACCCTAGATAGAGCTCCCTCGATTCTATACCTATGGATTTCATACAATTTTAATTTACCTTTTTGCACCAGTTCTTCATAATTGATCTCTGCTCCCACTGGTTTCAAAGTCGTGTAAAAAGTTCTACAGATAAAAAACCAACTTCGACTTTTTCAATCGTTTTGAACTTTCATTTTGGTAGATTTTCCCGAATAGTGGCAATGCTTACAAAATAATACCGAATCAGCTCCAGTTTGAAAGATCACACTGTGATTGGGCTGGCTCGAATTCGAGGTAAATCTGAGATCTCGGACATTTATTTCGAAAACGAAGTTCGAAAATTTTTTGCTAATGAACCCAAGGGCGGGAGAAATGAATATTTCATTCTCGAAGCGAGATTTTTTATCATAATCGAATCACTGCCGAAGCGAGAATTTCAACATTAGCAAATCGTTTTCGAATAATTTTGGCAATTTTTTTTTAAAATTAAATTTATTTAATACATTCGTGTCTTACGCAAATCGATTATTATGATAAAAGATTATTATTGGTATAAAAAAGAAAAAAAAAAGCACATGTTCAGGATTCGCACCCACGTCCCCCGGATGCCAGTCTGCTACGTTATCCACTAGCCTATCGCAGTTGTTGTTGTGAAGCGGCGTAATTTGCTTGATTATGAAAACAAACGTTTGAGGAAGTATGTTCGACTCCCAGCTCAGACAAAAAAACTTATCAGTTTTTTTTTTGCTTTTGGTGTTTTTTTCTCTATTTTTTAAAAAATCTGAAGGGTTCACGAATTTACAAAACAAAAAAAAAATCAATGTTGCGATGATAAATTGCAGATATATAAGAATTTATTTTATTTTACGAGATTGCGGACTCGTTTCGAATTCGAATCGAACACGAGATATCTAATCCGAGTTCTCGGTTTCATTACTAATTCGAAACTAAACCGAGTCCGCTATGTGGTTTATTGGGGTATTGTTATATCTCCCATACAACTATAATTTAAAACAGAATTGTATTTTGGTCTTAACAAAGGCTATAGTTTTAAATAAGTAATATAAATAAATATAAAGAGAAAGAAACATTGAAACAAATCTGTTCGGCATCTGCCAAAAATTTATATCAATAACTTTATTTTTAACGAAATTTCTAAACAATTATAAAAACTTAGTTTTTATAACATCAACACATCATTACCTAATTGTGTGCTATACAAATAACATACCGTGATACAATTAGAATTTTAATTCATATTTTATGAATTTCAAATCAATGAAATGAATTTAATTTGGAGTGGGAAGACCTCAAGTATAGTAAGACTGCCTAAGGGAAACATTAATTTTGTCACGATGTGTGTAACGTTTATAAGGAGGCGTGACATGTATAGTAAAGTATATATACACTAGTGTAGAAGCCCGTCATACGAAAGGTCGTATTCAAAATAATTAAGTAGCAGACGATATGACATAATTCATTCACCTCAAATATTGCTTTGTTCCAGTCGTCGTTAATCAAATAAATTTTGTGTGCATATTTTTTGGCTAACAATTATTTCATATAAAAAGCACGGTAATAGCGAAACAGGTTCTGGTTCAAGCTGAACATGTTTTAAAAAGCATAGCAATAACAACTATAACAGTTTGAGCGATACACTCAGGGAAAAAATGCTGTTTTATCAAACAAATCATGGGTTGAAATAACAGATTTCACTGTTAAATACCATCCAACAAATGAAACTTTCAAATCAACAGTCGGTTGACTGTTGGTCTATGGAACACGAAACCCGTATAAAAACTTATTTATTAAAATTTTTTCACTGGTTTGAAAGTTCATGTATGGCCGAGTGCGCTAACGTGTGAGTCTAGTACTCGAGTGTCCACGGTTCAAATCCGGCAAGGCCAACAAAAAACTTTTTTTATGTAAAAAAATTTTTTTTTAAATATAAAATGAAATTTACAATTTTTTTTTTTTGCAAGATTGTAAGCATTTTATTTTGAAAGTTATTTTTGACCAAACAATTAATGAAACAGAAATATTATTATTTCAATTATTAAATTACAATTATTGATACTTACACAGCTAGGGTTCGAACCCACGTCCCCTCGCATGACAGTCTAGTGCACTTCCACTGAGCTATTGGCAACGATAATATAAATATAGCAAAACACATTTAAAAACTATTGCTTAGGAAAAATAGACAATTCAACAACAACACAAAAATATTTCAACAGATAATTTTAACAACACAAAAATACTTTGAAACGTTCATTCAACAAAGAAAATTGTTTACTTAAACGCAAATCATTTAATCGAACAGTGTTGTTAAATAACAGTGGCCGACTGTTAATATTACAGTTGATATTTTTCTGAGTGTATAGAGCACGGAGCAAGACGCTTGTCTTTTATATATTAAGATTATTGATAAGCATCATCACCTGAGACGATTTAGTCATGACCGTCTGTCTAGCAACACTATTGCAGACATAATTTTTGAGTCATCGTAATTAAAATTGATATTTAAGCTCGTTAATATAAAGATCAAGTTCGAAAATAAGCCTAAAACCACGCCTTGTTTATCTACAAAGTGCCTTTTTGAACTCGTTAAATTCCACAAAAATTATTTTTATGATTTAAAATTTTAAACGCAAGCATTGCTTACTTAAATAGTAAGTAAAAATCCGTTATATAATTTTACTAGTATAGAAGCCCGTCATACGACGGGTCGTATTCAAAATAATTAAGTAGCAGACGATATGATCAATGTTTTCTTACTGATAAATATCAAATAAATTTTGTGTGCATACTTTTAGGCTAATAATTTTTTCATATAAAAAGCACTATAATAGCGAAACAGGTTCTGGTACGGGCTGAAGATGCTTTAAGAAGCGTAGCAATAACAACTATAAACAGTTGAGAACAGTTTTCCGATATAGAGCACGGAGCAGGACGCTTGACTTTTATATATTAAGATATAATTGAACAAATTTTAAATTTAATTCGAAATTTTTTGAAATCTTATGCCGGATTCGGAAAGAGAATGTCCTTAAGGGGAAAAAAAAAATGCAAATTCAAGTCTTTCAAAGCTTATTCAACTGTTGTATTTTTGTTTTTATTCAGACATTAATAGGTTAAAGATTTTGGAAATATATCTTAAAAAATATATGTACTGAATTTTTGTTTGACAAACTTTAATTTCAGCTTAAAAATTTCATTGCTTCAAATTGATTCCACGGTAACTCATGTTACAAGCTTACTTTCTTTGATGACTAACAAAGTTAGCCTACCATATTCCGTTGACCAAAATCTTTCCTCCTCTTAGAAATAAAATTAACACTTATTCGGCAAATTTATCTGGTATAACGTGCTCGGCACACTGGTATCATATGCACCCCAGCGACAAAATATCGTCATCAAAAATAAAGTATAGAATACTTTGACTTGCTTCTATAAAGTGTAGTTTTTTAATAAAATATAAGTTCCATAGGCTAGGTCAAGCATTTTATTTAGTAATTTAAAAAGGTATTGTAAAAGCATTATGTCAAAACATAAAAATAGTAGGGCGCAAATGATTCCAGTGTGCCGAATGAGGGTTAATAAAGAAAGCAAAGAATGTGTGTATCACTTTATTTCAATCTTTACGAGTTAAGTATTTTTTAAAAATTTCTTTAGCAATGACTGGTGACTCACGTTATATTTGGTGACTTCTATTGTTGAATTAGTAATAAATAAGTTTTATTGAATGTTAATATAACAAGATTACAAACTGATTTTCTGCATTTGTTAACAATTTTTGTTTATACGAATTAAACAAAAGTCACTCACGTTACACATATTTTGGTAACTTATGTTACAACTTATTTGAGCTCTGTTTTGAACATTTTTGGAACTTCATTATCTGAGCTGTCTGACTCATCTAGTAAATCGTACCAAATACTCATATTTAGTATTGAGCATTTAAAAAATTTTTTTTTTCAAAATAGAATTCTGTGTAAAAAATATTTTTGAAAATTTTAAAGTATTTCGAGAAAATTAAAGGTTTATAAAGAAAAATTCTGATATTCAATAGTAAAACTGAGTATGCAGAGTTATTAAACCAGAGTTCTAGTTTTGCATATATATTGATTTTATCACGACTCAAAAAGACTGTAGAACGTTGTAGTAAGGTATACATAATTGTTGTTTTTTTTTTTTTCAAATAAAACCACATTCGAGAGTACAATAAAAAAATGCTAAACTTGTTAGTAAAGTATTAATTTAATTTTCTTTTATTGTCTTTCTTTAAACAAAATAAACCTGCTCGATAAACACACATATTATGTAAGCCGACTGAAGTGCTGCATTTAGTAAACGTCAATTAAATGTTGTTTAATTTAGTTACCACCGCGCTATAAATTCTAGTCCTAACAATAACAAAGCCATGGACGAACAATATATTTTCATCTGCTTGTGTAACGAGCACTTAATTGCTTATCTTTTTCTTTAAAGCCACAAATGTCGCATTATTTGCCAACAGTCGATATCGTTTGTTTGGTTTTATTTTGTTTTTTTTTTTTGTAATGCAGCATTTAAATAAATTTAGTTTAACTACGGTATTGATGTCCTAACTAATGTTATGTCCTAAACAATTTATTTACCCTCCGCCTCCCCCGATTATTTGTTTGTTACACAGTCATTCGTTTGACATTTTTGTTTTACGGAATTCATTTACAATGTGTATTACATAAGTCAAGGTTGTTTCTTCTATTTTATGTCGTGTAGTTGTTGTTTCTTGTCACTAGCTAAACAAGTAAAATGACTGACTAGACAGGCGCTTCTTCTTAATACAATAATAAATCTTAATTAATTTTAGTGCTTCTCTTCTCTGTTGGTGTGTCTTGAGTACCATTTAAATTAACATTACTTAGTTATTCTGTGCATTAGTTAAGTCTCTTGCCTGTCAGCAAATACTTTACTCTATTTACGGTTTTAATACTAAATTTGTATTACTTATAATATTATTATGCGAGTGATATGTCTAAATACTTAAAACATATTTAAAAACAAAAAAATAAAAAAAAATTGTCAGCCGTTTTTGAAATATTAAAAATATCACTGTGCCAAATTCGCGTTATTTTTAGAAATACTTTTTCGAGCCAATCGCTCGATTTATTATTGTCTAAGTTTATTGTAGCTGCAACTTATTACTATACATATTTTTTTATAGCTATAACTTACTTTTAGTAGTTTTTTAATATTTAATAATTTCATCACATGGAATAAAGGGTGTTAAAATTTAAAAAACGGAAGTATAAAAATAATTATTTAAATTTTTTCTTAATTATAATAGACTTAAAAAATTAACAAAACATTTACAGTGGATGCTCAGAAATAAGAATCCTACTGAAATTATAATCTGAGTTTTCAATTCAATAATAGGTCTGTTTCCGTACGCACTTCAAGTAAAGTTCAAGTAAATTTCGAGTAATAGAGAGTAATTTGATTATCTGTCAAAATGAGAAAATTTGTCAAAAAGTACGGAAACGGTTTCAAGTAAGTTTCAAGCAAAACAGCTGTTTTCTGAAAATAATAAAATTGAATTGCTTTTTTTTTGTATTGAAAATACTTTCGTTAGCGATTATTTTGGTTATTTTAACTATTTTGATTAATTTGCTTATCAATTGCATACATTTTTTTCACAACACAATGCAACAATTTAATTTTATCACTTTGACAAACAGCTGTTTGAAGCTAGAAATTCGTGCTCGAAGAAATTTTTCAAGTAAAATTCGAGTGATAGAGAGCGAAAAACTGTGAAATTTTGCTTGTTCTTCTTCTCTCTCGTTCTGGAGAAATGTGTAAAGAAACTCATGATATAATGAAGAGAAGGTAGCCTTGACAACTGCCTTATTTCTCACGAGAGTCGATTGGTTACTGTCAAAAAGTCAGCTGTTCATGCAACGAAGCACCAGCGCTAAAATAGCAACGTTGCTGGAGCTGTCAAAAATTTTAGCAACGAACGGAGGGGAAATTCAGAGGCTGAAATGATGTATTAAAAACGATTAATTAACGCTAATAATGATAATTAGTAGAGGATTTGGAACAGATTTCATCGTTTATTGCCCAAACTGTAAATAAATTCCAAAATCTAAGTAAGCCATTTCAAAATAAATAATTTCTGTGATATTTTTCTATGACTATCTCTTGTGGAAACTTTCTCGAGAGTACATTAAAGAAAGGATTATGGCTTCACTAGTACGCAGTGGAGAGGATTAGTGTCTACAGTGGCCAAACCTTCGATGGTGTGAAAACCAAGTGTAAACCATATTCTTAAGAAAATTTTTCCTGTCATAGCAATGTGATTGCCATTTCAAAGAAACATTTATTATAGAAGTTATAGAAGGAAATGACTTCATCATTAGGATCTGGACAGGATTAGGATCGATAGTGGCCAAACCTTCGATGGTGCGTCAAATTGAAGCATGCCATCCTTTTACAAATTATTTTCCCGTCATAACGATATGACTTTCACTTCTGGGAAACATTTGGTATAGAAGTTCCAGTGAAAATATTAATTTCAGCATTAGGATCTGGACAGGATTAGGACCTATAGTGGCCAACCCTTCGATGGTGCGTTAAATTGAAGTTAAAATTGAAAAATTAAGCGTCGCTCTCAAGTGGTTTAGAAGTTATAGGGGGTCTACGTTTATGAAAATGGGCTTAAAAACCTGTTTTTTTGTTGTTGTTTTCGAACATAAGTAAACGTAATGGATATCAAAATAAAGGTTATGCTAAAACCTTTTTAATGAGCATTCAATCATAAAAATCTATGCATTATTTTGGATGATATAACTGTTTTTGTACTCAAAGAATTTGAGGTGTGCTAATTTTGGTTGTCCTTTTGAAGTGTTTGTCTTTGAGACTAGATATATAAATGTTTTCATAGAAGTATGTTATTTATTGTTATTTCGTAAAAGGGTGAACAGTCAAGTGTGCACAATATATAAAGTTTTATATTTTAACAATTAATGCAAGTACTTTTCAAGTTTGTTGTACACTTACATATAGTATATTGAGACAAAAAAAGAGCCGCAGGCGAAAAATTGTTGAAAAACAATTTTTCATTTTTGGATAGTTAGCAATAAATGGATTTTTTATAATTAATACCTAACTGAATAGGTCATGGTATGACCTCTTGCTACCCATATTGTTTAAATTTTATTAAAAAAAATCGAAAAACAGGCAAATGTGTAGTAATTTTCAACTTTTGATCCCTATAACTTCTAAACCACTTGAGAGCGACTCTTAATTTTTTCAGAATCGAACTTAGGAGCCCCAAATCCATATAATTACATGTAAAAAACACAAATTTTGCATTTCCATTATTCTTCAATTATGCCAAAAATATCACAGAAATTATTTATTTTGAAATGGCTTACTTAGATTTTGGAATTTATTCACAGTTTGGGCAATAAAAGATGAAATCTGTTCCAAATCCTCTACTAATAATCATTATTAGCGTTATTTAATCGTTTTTAATACATCATTTCAGCCTCTGAATTTCCCCTCCATTCGTTGCTAAAATTTTTGACAGCTCCAGCAACGTTGCTATTTTAGCGGTGGTCAACGAAGCAATAAGAAGTGAAATCGAAAAGAACAAATAACAAATTAAACATTGTGCTTTAATCAACAGATTGTGATTTAATAAGTTGAATTGTGAATTTTTATAAATAAATAAACATGTCATATCGGAATAAAACAAAGTATTGTGTTATTTCATTACTGTCCGCCATGATTTGCACAATTTTCATTCTGTTAATTCATTCTCTCTCTTCGTTGCAAAAATTGATCAGCTGTTTCTGACAGATGCCCATCGCTGAAGGCAGCGAAAAGAACTGTCACGGCTACCTCCTTTCCTTATATCATGAAGAAACTCTTTCGAGTAACTTCAAGTTACTTGAAATGAGTACGGAAACAGATCTAATGCATGATATAATTAACAAGGTAGTAGTGACAGTTCATTTGGTTAACATAAGTTGTCAAAAATAGAACATAGTTGAGCTGCTCAAAAAGAGCTGTGCAAAATTTTACAACAACACCATGATTTAATAATATAAGTTTATCCCGATATTTGACATACCCTTATTTTTGTAAGCAAAAAATGTTCTTTTTCGAAAATCATTGACAAGCAGGGTTTTGTGGTCCCCTCACTAATGTATGTTTCAGTGTTTTACTGTAAAAAAAAATTCATTGAATTTATTTAGTCAATAAATTCGCGAAATAGGGGAGATTACGATTTCCGGGGCGCCGCGATTTGACGATGGATTCGAAGAGTACTCTTAATAAAAATAAGAATAGCCAAAGGAAATGTTTTGTTATCGATTTGTTTTCGAGTTATCGATTTTTTAAATTTTATTTTTTGCTATAAAGTCTATGAAGTAAATCGGCTATATTATTCTTAATATATAACCGATATTAATGAATAAGGTGTTATATAAAAGGTTATATATAAGGCTTTTAGAAAAATTTTAAATTAATGAAATCTGTTGAGTATTTTGTATTTTATAGGCATTTTTGTTCAATAAAAAAATATTTTCTTACACAAAACCGTTATTTTCTCAAAAATTACCGTTATTACTATGAATTATAAAAAGTAAATTATTAAAGCTTGAAAATTTATCTTTCATTTGATATATAATATATATAATTTATTTGACTTTTTGTGGTGTTTTTTAATGATACAATGATTTGCCCTTGTACGGGAAATTGCTTATTTCACTCATTTGTACCTTAGATGTTTTGCTTTCTTACTCCATATTGACGAATATTGCCATTTCAATAAATAATTGTTTTTAAGGCAACATTGTAGCTACAATATTTATATGAATTAACGGGATTTTCAAGTCAGTGAAAAAAATTTGGGGAGATTACGATTTCCGGGGCGCCGCGTTTTGACGATGGATTCGAAGACTACTCTTAATAAAAATAAGAATAGCCAAAGGAAATGTATTGTTATCAATTTGTTTCCGAGTTATCGATTTTTTAAAAAATTTTTTTTTCTATAAGGTCTATGAAGAAAATCGGCTGTATTATTCTTAATATATAACCGATATTAATGATTAAGGTAAAATTTAAAAGGTTTTATATAAGGCTTTTAGAAAAATTTTAAATTAATGAAATCTGTTGAGTACTTTGTATTTTATAGGTATTTTTATGCAATAAAAGAATATTTTCTTACATAAAACCGTTATTTTCTCAAAAATTACCGTTATTACTATGAATTATAAAGAGTAAATTATTAAAGCTTGAAAATTTGTCTTTCATTTGGTATATAATATATATAATTTATTTGACTTTTTGTCGTGTTTTTATGTTACAATGATTTGCCCTTGTACGGAAAATTGCTTATTTCACTCATATTTACCTTAGATGTTTTGCTTTCTTACTCCATATTTACGAATATCGCCAATTCAATACAATATTTATATGAATTAACGGGATTTTCGAGTCAGTTAAAAAAATTTGTATTTTTTGGTCGACCAGTTAATAAAAAAATATAAATTTTTTTATCTATCGAAAAAAAGGTAAAACTTTCAGCTTATCAAAAAGTATATATTTTTAGTACCTTAAAAACGAAAATACTGCAGAAAAATTTTTATTTGTATTATATATTGTTGAAAAGGCATTTAATTACCTTTCGAATAGCATGTCTATCTTTAAGATCCATTGGATATTGGCAAAGATATAGAAAATTATGTGAACAGATTTTTTAACAAAGAAAACACTTGGAAAATTTTAATTTTATGTAATATAGTGTGAAATTAAATAAAAAATGTATATTTTTATATGTCAAACAAAAGGTTGAACTGTTAGCTTTTCAAAAAAAATATATTTTTAGTAACTTAATAACGTAAATTTTTTAGAAAATAACGGTTCTTTTTATTAAAAAATTCAACTTTGGAATAAATTCGCTTATAAAATTAAAAATATTGTAGCAATGATATTTATAAGATATATATTTGCAAGGTCATTTAATGACCTTTAAAATGACATATCAATCTTAAGGATCCATTGAGTAACGGCAAAGATATAGATGTTTTTTTGAACAGATCTTTTAACAAAATTTTTTTTTAAGAAATCGATAACTCGATAACTAATAGAGTTATCGATTTTTTGTTCGGCGAATCATGTTTTTTTGTTGTTCTCTACCAGAAAACATCTTCAAATCGCGGCGCCCCGGAAATCGTAATCGTGCCGCGAAATATTTCAAGCTTGGATGCTTTGAAGTTGCAGAACGTTTATAAATCATCGATAGTTGTTTGAAAAAAAACTAGCATAAAATGTATTAATTAAAATATCTTAAGCTATATTGTACTAAGAAATAGTATGATATTCAAGCACCTGAAGGACCTGACGGAATTGTGTCATTAAAAACTTTTGCTCTCCTCATCAAATAAGGGTATCTAGGTATCATCAAATAAAGGTTATGTTCGCAATTCGTGAAAAAATGCAGCTGTCACTATTACCTTGATAATTCTATCATAACAATAATGTTCCAAAAAATTTAATCAGATTCTAATTCATGAGAGCATTTTTGGTTTGTTTTCTGCACATTGTAGAATCCACATATTTGTTTTTTATTTTGCCTTCACTGTTTATGCATTTTCTGATATGCCGTGAATATTTGGTACACATGAAATAGTTTTTTTTTTTAACTTTGAACCAAGGATTTCAGGTCTGAAACCTGCTCAGTCAAGTGTGCCTTGGTTCAAAAAACGGGCGATAGATAAGTAGGAATGAAAGCAAACCAAGTAAATAAGTGAAAGAATTAAAAAATTTTAAAAGCATAAGATCATGGTATGGTCGAGATTTGAACCTGGGACCTCTGTGTTGGCATTCAAGCACTCCAACCATTCGACTACCGAGGCCGTTGTCTTTGAAAACTAAAGCTAAGTTTTAAGAGAAATTAGTTAAACCGAATGAAAGAATTCTTATTAAATATTATTTCAACACTCATCAAAATGAAGGTGCAGAGAGCTTGGCATGATGCACATCAAGAGGAAAAAAAAGGTGGATTGATGTTGTGACTGGAAAGTTGTGTAAAAATATCTGAAAGTTTTTCCGAGTTATTAAAACCTTGAATAGTATGTCGAGATATGTTTCCTGATGAGTAAAGGTAGAAAAGGTTGAAGGTGATCGTGCTCTTGAACTCAGCTGATAAGCTGACGAGCAATCCTCGATCCCATCATCTTTCTCCCGGTGCTTAGAAAACTACTGGAAAGATTTATAGTGAAACGAATCCTGAAGTATGAAAGCTTTCAGATCTGCTATAGTTGGAAACCAAATTTTTTTGTGCAAGGGCAAAAGCGTTGAGGATGCCGACTCTACTTCAAAGGCACCGTTAATTAGAATAGCTTCAAATACGTATTGAATTTATTGATTTTATAGGTGCATTTGACTTTCTATTCTGGGAATAGGGACATACATATATAGGCTTAAAGAGGTGAGGTGCCGGGAAATAAAGGAATGACAGTGCTATTTCTCTATAATAGGCTTGTATTCAGATGTGCGTATTATGTAGAGTGAGGCTATGTGTGGGTCAATCTAGTCAGTACTGCTATGGGTTACCGGAAAATTCTGTCTTGTCAAAGAGTAAGCTTGAATGGGTGTTCGTCAAAGTACGGTTTCTACAGACGTACAGTGCATTGATGCCATGCAAAATTGTTACAAAAATAGAAGGAGTGCTCCTATGATAATGAAATTTTGTGAACTTAGTAAGTTTAAGCTAATTAAAAAAAATTGTAAAAATGCTTGAAATCGGTCAGTTCCTAGGGGTACCTCCCTGGGACATATATTAATTTTTTGCATCATTTTGTATGGGAGGTACACACAAAAGTTGGCCGATCTTAACTAAATTTGGTCAAAAGGCTAGAAAATTAGAGAATAGATATGCACTGCAAATGGCAAAAATTGATAAGAAAGAAAAATTGAAATTGATAAGGGAGGTACCCCTTACTCTTGGACCTATATTAAATTTTTACATCATTTTGTATGGGAGGTACATCTTTTACTCATAAATATCCTCATTTGTGTTAATTAAAAAATCATCCTTTATGCACATTTTATTTTAATTACAATAGAAAAATAAAATTGGTAACTTATTTTTTATTAATAATATGTGAAATAAAAAAGTTAAAAATTAATGTGTGCAGGTGTACAAAAAAGAAAAACTCATATCGCTACTGACTTTCAACGCCAATGACTTCTTCATCAAAATCTCTGCAAACAATATAAGAATCATCAACTAATATAATAAACTGCTCAATTTCTTCATCAATAATTACATTTGATTTTGATTTGATCTCTCTTTTGGATGCTAAGATAGGATCAGATGTCAGCAACTATATTTTCATTAAGTCTGTATTAGACCTAATCCTTGAGCAAGTACAAGTATGGTTAAGTTGATTTTTTCTAAATGCCTCTTCAGACAATGTTCCGTTTGGTCCGATTGGTCCCTTTGAGCTTTGCTAAATTTTGAATATTTTTCCCATACAAAATTGCCTTTTTTTCGCAAAAATCCACTTCTTTAAACTTCTATAACTTTCTTGGTTATAAAAAAGGGCAGATAATATTTTGGAAGTAAAAATATAATACATCAAATAAAATTACAAAAAAGTTTTTTTCTCAATTCCCTTTTGAACTTGCTAAAATTTCAATATTTTTCCATACAAAATTGACTATTTTTTGCAAAAAGTCACTTCTTTAAACTTCTATAACTCTTGGTTATAAAAAGGGGCAGTTAAAATTTTGGAAGTAAAAACATAATACTTCAAATAAAATTACAAAAAAGTTTCATCAAAATCAAAGAATCATTTTTTTTGTAATTCCTTTTCGAACTTTGCTAAATTTTTAATATTTTTGCATACATAATTTACTATTTTTCGCAAAAAGTCACTTTTTTAAACATCTATAACTTTCTTATTTATGAAAAGGGACAGATAATATTTTGGCAGTCAAAGGTTAATGCTTCAAATACAATTGCAAAGAAGTTTCACTAAAATCCAAGAATCCTTTTATTTGTTTTAGTGTATCAAAACTCGCAAGCTTTTAGGTGTTTTTTTTAAAGAAAAGAAAATTTTTTTTTTCCAAAAAAATACATGCTCAAAAAAATTACTTTCAGTATCAAAATACATTTTAAAATAATTGTCTTTACTTATTTTTCAGAAAATATAAGCTTAATTTTTGAAAATATTAACTCCATTTTAAATTACTTAATTTTCTTCAAATAAAGATATGTATATAAATGGATAGCATTTGTATAATATTAAAAATATTTAAAAAAATCTTTTAAATTGTAACGTAATAAAGTGGTTTAATATTGTATATTTTCTTTAAAAAACAACACAATTTTTTTCATATTTTCGTACCATTTCGATGTATTGTGAGACGTCTTGAAGGTGCTGATGACGGTTACACCCTTAGATTTGGTGTTAATACAAACAAACACCCCAACAAACATTTGAATCTTCAGAAGTTTAAATTTTGAAATTTATAGTGGTTCCCCAAGTAACAATTTTCCTCCTATAAAACACCTAAGAACATTCTCAACAACATATTAAAACATAACAGTTACGGATATAATCATTGTATAATAATCGTATAAGGCAAAAAAGGCGTACTTTTTTGTTTGTATTAAACCCTACATCAGTAAAATTATATTCTGTTGAACATCAATAAATAAATAAATAAATATTCTGTTGAACATATTCTTATCATTACTTTATAGGAGCTTTATATCATTTTTTTAGTCTTATATCAGTGTTTGTTGCTATAGAGGGCATTCGAGAATATTTATATCATGAAAATATTGAAGTTTTATAGCCATGTCAAATATGTCAAATAAATGTTCGAAAAAAAAAAATGTAATTCGAAAAAAAAAAATTTTGAAGTGTTCCTCTTCCAGTTTTCCTTTTCTTTGTTTTCATGTGACAAATTGAAATTGAGTTTCTCTATTTTTTTCCTAACATTCCCCATTTATTATACCAGTAAACACTCCTATAACATCAATTCTTCCAAATTGAAGCACTATACAACGTTTATAACATTAAATCTTACTATAAGTTTGAAATAAGAAGGAAAATTGTTAGTTGGGTCAACCTTCTTCAATCTTCAAAAATTTTTTTTTTTAACTTAAAAAGTTTTTGGAGAAATGGCTTAAAAACACATTACATATTTGATTTAAACTTGAATTTTTTTAATTCATGTTGTAGAACTTAAGTTTAGGTTGGCAAGAACTAGAACAGTGTGCTGGTGGTCAACGACGTTTAGAGCAAAAAAATTGGTCTTCTCGAGACAAAAACATCGATATATCTGTGTCGACAAGGAATAACAGCTTAACTCATTTTGAAAATTTCAGAAGGCCTTTTTTAATATTAAAATTTCTACCTAATATCATGATATAATTAATCCAAGGTAGTATTCATGGTTGAATAACAAGGTTGCCTCAAAACTGACTGTGCTCTCTTTCGCTTATCCGAAAGTGTCAAAATCAACTGGCTGTCGAAAAAAAGAACAACAACAACAACAGCTGAAGCAGTTCGCTTTGACATTTGCGGCAGTCGCGCTCTCCGTGTTGCGGCTACCTTATTCAGTGTACCCTGGTAGTATTGATGTTTCTGTTGGAAACGGACGTTTGTCAAAAAATATAACAAGAAAGAGAGCACTCACAATCCGTCATAGCATACAATTAATTTTCACTGGTCACATTCAGCGTACCCAACAGTTGCCAACTGCTAAGTCAAAACTTGATGCACATAAATATGAAGTTGCGCATTAAAATGCATTTAAAAATAGAAAATTTTTAATTTGTCGGTAAAATTTCCATTCGTATTTGATACCAATATTTGATATTTCATAAAATTGACAATTTTTCTGAAACTTCAATACCGATAATAGCGCTCCCCGATGTGTTGCTGTCACAACAGTTGACACAGCTGAATGTGGCCAACGAATATAACAACGAACAGCTGTTTTTGACAAGGGTTCGTTTACTTGTAGCTGAGAAAATCAATATTTGTCAACACTACCTGGTAAAATTATTCTATCATGACCTAATATCAGGGTACCCTGACTTTTTCTGTTGAGATTTGATTGCCTCAAACATTTAATTTTCAAGGTACAATCATAAAAATTTGCGTACTCGTGTATTTCGTAGCGAAAAAACGCAATGAAAGTGACCTTATATTGTTCTAACTCGACTTTAGCGGTTTTTCCTTGTCGACGACACAGATATGTGTTATCAAAAATTTAAAAAAGGCACTCCTACTAGCTCGCCAAAAAAATTTTTAAATAATTTTTGAAGTAAGCAAAATAACACCTTAGAAAAAGTTAAACTAAGCCAAAAGTCAGAATATTGTCGTACCATGCTCGATATAAAAATCTAATTTCATAACACATTCCAATAGATTGAAAGAAATTCAAATAAGACTCTTACTCAGGATATCAAATCTTATATAATGTTGGTCTTATATTCTTTTCTTTATCTTGGTCAAGTTGACATTTCTTTCCTTGCTATCAGCCACATCATTTTCTGGTTCGTTGAAGTTTATTTATAAATTTTGCGTTGTTGCTTTGCTGAGAAAATTAACAAAAGAACCTGATTAATTCTAGGAAGTTTTTCCGAAAAAAGTTTGTCTTTAAAGAAGAGAACTTTCTTTAAAAGTATTACTTGATTAAGTTTTTCTTGTTTAAGTTTATTTGTCGCTTAACAAATCGCTTATGCATTTTCTTTTGCAGATCATAGCACAGTGCCTGCCAATGACACAATGCTCATATGTAGTGAAAACTTTTCGGATACACGCAAATATGTGCAAAATAGGCCGAGTCAAGATTATGCCAATTTGTCGACAATATATTTTGTAACACCAACATATCCCAGACGTGAGCAAATTCCGGAACTTACACGCTTGGCGCACACTTTAATGCATGTGCCGCAGCTTCACTGGATCGTGGCCAATGATTATGCGTCATGCAACATATTTTTGGACTATGTGCTGAATAAGTTTGGTAAGTTGTAAGTAATAAATGACGAATTTATTTCTAAAAACATCTCTTCTGCCAGGTATTCCTTTTACTCATCTGTCGAGTCCTATGCCTGAAGCATATCGCCATGTCAATGAAGTGCCACGTGGTGTATCCAATCGACGTGCAGCCATTAATTGGCTGCGGCAGCGCAACATAACCAACGGTGTGCTCTACTTTGGTGACGATGACAACACCTTCGACCTGAAACTATTCTCAGAGATACGCGATACGCGTCGCGTCTCCATGTTTCCAGTTGGCTTAATTGGTGAATATGCTGTAAGCGGTCCAGTGGTGCAGGAGGTAAGAAATCCACTATTTAATTAATAAAAGTGGTTTTGCATATTAAGAACATTTTTTTTAAATTTCAAGGGTAAAGTGATTGGCTTCTTTGACTCTTGGACGGCAAATCGACGCTGGCCCGTTGACATGGCTGGTTTTGCAATAAATTTAGCCTATTTGGCAGAGCATCCGAAAGCAAAAATGCCATTTGCAGCGGGCTATGAAGAGGATCATTTTCTTAAAAGCATTGGCCTGAAGCTGGATTTGATAGAGCCACGTGGCAACAATTGCACTGAGATTATGGTTTGGCATACGCGCACACAAAAGCGTAAAATGCCAAAAATACGTATAAATCCAAAATATTTGGATGATCGTTCTAACCTGGGTGCGCTCATCAAAGAGCTGGAAACGATGGGCATTGTGCAGGCCTCGGATTGTGAAGGTCAGAACTAAAGTTTTTCTATATGTAATGATAAAAAAGAGACTAACATGTTTTTAAATATTCATCTCCACAGGTGTTAGAGCTACTATTAGCAAAAATGGCAAACCAAAACCGCTGGACTACTTTCTGCGGTGAGAAACAATTCCAACAAAATCCTAGGAAATTGATCTCAAGTAGTTTTAATGCTGCAAAAAAACACACACACACACAAACAAACAAACATAAAATCAATCAACCAAAATAAAAATTTGGCGCTTTAAAAATACTCATGCAGCAAGGACTAACAAAAAAAAATTTAGAAAAAAACAAAAGAATAACGATAGTCATACATTTACGCTTCAACTCAGTTAAGAGTAAAAACTAAGCAAAATTAAGACGTTTTGAGCAGCTCGAATTTTAAGTAGGCATTAGGTTACACAAGCTCACCATACACAGATGATATATATATGTATATCTTTTTAACAATTGCAATAAGAACTATAGTGGAGTTATAACTATTATTACTTCTAAATAAGCTAAAACTAATGAATTCGGTATAAATATCAAAACTATTATACCTAAGTAGTGTATTGGCGCCATTAAATTGTAGTAATGGAAGCTTATTTTGCTAGATTTGATTGGAGCAGTTCTCTTTTTTCGGTTTTAATGCAGATAAATTATTGTAGAACAGGAAAAGGTAGAAAGCTGAATGTGTCAGGGCTTCAGAAAAAAAGACATGCAACTCAAAAGATTAACTTATTGTTGTCTTATGCTTTGCTTGATGATCAATGCATCATTCTGTGTTCTTCGTTCAAGTAGACACTCTTTAGCAAGAGGTATATGTTTGACATGCCATCATCATTAGCAGTTAATTTTGTTTTAGAAATTAAATGTTTGTAAAAGTGGTCCTAAGCAATAGTTTGTCTTGTAACAAAAGCAATGTCATGATTATATATTTTGGTAATTATTTATATACATATATCTAAATTTAAAGTTTTTTATAAATTAAATATTTTGCTAATTATTTATATATTCCTAAATTTAAAATTTGAAGAAATTATATATTTGTTACTAATTTTATTATTTTTATGAAGACATGAAATTTTCAAAAAGTACGACTTATAGAGATAGACCAGAATAATATTATAATTAATTTATTTTTTAATATTATTTCCTATAGAAATTCTAAAAAAGAACTAATATTAAGAGATTTTTGGTTTCGGCCTTATCTTCAAGAAAATATTTATGAACTTAAAATTAACAAATTATTGTGCGAAAATAGGAAAATAACTCAAGTTTATTTGTATACACCACTTTTTATAGAGCACTATAGCGATCACTTTATATATATATATCTTTTATTAATAAATTTGTTTATATTGTTTTTGCTTTTTGTTGATTAATATCTAAAAAAATTATAAAAATAAATGCATATGTTGAGATTTTCAAAGACAGCAACAAGAAGTTATTATTTGCTAACATCAAATCGAAAGAGCTATATAGCATCGACAACTTCCAGTGGAGCAAGCTGCAAAATAGTAGTAAATCTGTTTGTGTTTAAATCGCAGCATCAATATTTGGAGTCAAGAGAAAGTAATAACAATATTTTTCTGTCATCGTGTCAAGATTTATATGCTTTAAAACAGTCAATAAGTCAACACTTCAAGATTATTATTTTAAATATATAACCCATATTTGTTACAATCAACATATTGAAGGAGAATAATCGGTAAGCGAAAAATATATTTTTCATGTTTATAGAAAAATTTCGTTTTAGATTGACATTTTTCTCTCTCCTGGATTTCCTTATCACTAGGATTGAAGAATTACACATGCTTGTCTAGAAAATTTATCTTTTAATCTTTTAAATAAGCTGAATTTTCTATGCCACGAAGTCTTAAACACATTAAAATAATAAAGTCTAGAAAAACTTTCGAGTTAACTCAAAAATTAGCAACAAATTTACATACATCCTGCAACTTTAGTTAATAGTATAGCTGTAGATGATAAGAGGATTAAGGTATGTCTAAGATAACCAATAATTATATATATATTTATATGTATACCACATAACCATATTAGGAAGGTTTCATTAAAACCAGTTATATTTTGCCCGTCCTACGACGGTTTGGAACCAGTTAGAGTAAAACAATACAAAGTCATTGCAAAGTCTCATTGCAAAGTCATGAAATCACCTTTCTAACGGTATATCAGAAAACTCCATCGAAGGCGAAATCAATTGGTCGAAACTAAAAAATCTAAACTTTGAGTGCAAATTTCTCTGGTGCAAAAAACAAAAACTAGAAACAACGTTTTTCGAGCGTTAAAAGTTAAAAAAAATAAATAAATTTAATTAACTTTTACTGAGAGGAGTAAAATGACTTCATGCTTTCTATGCTAGAAAGTAATAATTTTCAATTGTCTTCTTTATTTAAATGAATTATTTTTAAAGTTGTCTAGTTGTATGCTATGGACCCTCTTGTTGGTTTGACGTTGGTTTTTGCTGTTTCGGTAATGTTTAAAAAATTCATTTTCAATGTACTACGATATATTCCAGAGAGTTTTTGCTTGTTTTTGTTGTACACAAATCCTTTTTGTTTTTGGTGATTTAAGTAGTAAGACATAAGTTATGATTTCTTTGGGGTATCAAACTGAGCTGTTTTTCTGTCTGTCTAGTTTTTTGTCTTTTTTTTCCTCTCCTCTAAGTTTGTAGAAAGTTTTTTAAAGAAAAAAAAAAAAAAAAAACTAAAAATACTTGAAGTTGCTGTACGTCTCAGGATCAAGGAAAATGTGCTGCTCAATAAAAACAAGAGAAATGAAAAAGTAGAGTTTTTATAAAAAGCTTTTTAGTTATTTTTTGGTGAAAGTTGGACACATGCATGAATCTTCTTCACTGTCTTTGCCGTTAATGTGCATATGTGTGTGTGTGTGTGTGAGTTTTGAGCACGAGTCAGTTGCATCGAGTTAAGTTCTTCAAATATTTTGCATAATACCAGGAGTGGCACAAGCAGTAGATATAATAATAACAACAACAACAACAACACCAGCCTCAATACAGTTCTAGCTATTGTTGTAGGTGATGTTGAAGTTACTCTTGAATCTTTCCGAAAATAAGAAAATTAAAAAAATAAACTTCAGAAGTTTAACAAATGTTTTTCAAGTGTCCATGTTTCTTCAATCAGGACGTGGACCGAACTTACAATCGTGGCGAATTTTGTTAAAACTAAAAAGAGCTTCAGGAGGAATAATTATAGATATTCCATTAAAAAATTTTTCCATTCAAAACATCAAAATATAAACCTAATAAAAACTTTTAAATTACACTTGAATAGAAGTAAAATTTTTGGTTGCTGATGTTAAATTCTAAAGCTTATTTTCAAAATTAAAGCAACAATAAAAATCAAATTCAAATTCCACATAAAAATCAAACTAAAAAATTGATTTTGATTTTGATTTTGACTTTGACTTTGACTTTGACTTTGACTTTGACTTTGACTTTGACTGTGACTTTGACTTTGACTTTGACTTTGACTTTGACTTTTACTTTGACTTTGACTTTGACTTTGACTTTGACTTTGACTTTGACTTTGACTTTGACTTTGACTTTGACTTTGACTTTGACTTTGACTTTGACTTTGACTTTGACTTTGACTTTGACTTTGACTTTAACTTTGACTTTGACTTTGACTTTGATATTGATATTGATTTTAACTTTTACTTTGATTTTGATTTGATTTTGATTTTGATTTTGATTTTGACTTTGATTTAGATTTTGATTTTGATTTTGATTTTGATTTTGATTTTGATTTTGATTTTGATTTTGATTTTGATTTTGATTTTGATTTTGATTTTGATTTTGATTTTGATTTTGATTTTGATTTTGATTTTGATTTTGATTTTGATTTTGATTTTGATTTTGATTTTGATTTTGATTTTGATTTTGATTTTGATTTTGATTTTGATTTTGATTTTGACTTTGATTTTGACTTTGACATTGACTTTGATTTTGATTTTGATTTTGATTTTGATTTTGATTTTGATTTTGATTTTGATTTTGATTTTGATTTTGATTTTGATTTTGATTTTGATTTTGATTTTGATTTTGATTTTGATTTTGATTTTGATTTTGATTTTGATTTTGATTTTGATTTTGATTTTGATTTTGATTTTGATTTTGATTTTGATTTTGATTTTGATTTTGATTTTGATTTTGATTTTGATTTTGATTTTGATTTTGATTTTGATTTTGATTTTGATTTTGATTTTGATTTTGATTTTGATTTTGATTTTGATTTTGATTTTTATTTTTATTTTTATTTTGATTTTGACTTTGACTTTGACTTTGACTTTGACTTTGACTTTGACTTTGACTTTGACTTTGACATTGACTTTGACTTTGACTTTGACTTTGACTTTGACTTTGACTTTGACTTTAACTTTGACTTTGACTTTGACTTTGATATTGATATTGATTTTAACTTTTACTTTGATTTTGATTTGATTTTGATTTTGATTTTGATTTTGATTTTGATTTTGATTTTGATTTTGATTTTGATTTTGATTTAGATTTTGATTTTGATTTTGATTTTGATTTTGATTTTGATTTTGATTTTGATTTTGATTTTGATTTTGATTTTGATTTTGATTTTGATTTTGATTTTGATTTTGATTTTGATTTTGATTTTGATTTTGATTTTGATTTTGATTTTGATTTTGATTTTGATTTTGATTTTGATTTTGATTTTGATTTTGATTTTGATTTTGATTTTGATTTTGATTTTGATTTTGATTTTGATTTTGATTTTGATTTTGATTTTGATTTTGATTTTGATTTTGATTTTGATTTTGATTTTGATTTTGATTTTGATTTTGATTTTGATTATGATTTTGATTTTGATTTTGATGTTGATTTTAATGGTATTGATTTTGATTTTGATTTTGATTTTGATTTTGATTTTGATTTTGATTTTGATTTTGATTTTAGTATTGATTTTGATTTTGATTTTGATTTTGATTTTGTTTTTGATTTTGATTTTGATTTTGATTTTGATTTTGATTTTGATTTTGATTTTGATTTTGATTTTGATTTTGATTTTGATTTTGATTTTGATTTTGATTTTGATTTTGATTTTGATTTTGATTTTGATTTTGATTTCGATTTCGATTTTGAGTTTGATTTTGATTTAATTTTTTATTATGATTTCGTTAACGATTATTGTCATCAGTTTCATTTTGACTTGATTTTCATTTTGATTTTTTAATTCTAATTTGACTTTGGTTTTACTTTGAGTGTGACTTTGAATTGATTTTCATTTTAATTGTGACTTTGCTTTTGAATTTTATTTTGATTTGTTTTTTTATTTTGATTTTATTGATTTTAAAATCAGCATCAACATCAACATCAAAACTCATAGTGAAATAAATTTCAAGATGAATTTCTAATTTTGTATTGATTTTCTAAAGCAAAATGTTGTGTTAGTTGCATGGCCACCACTGTATACAATTTATGTGTAGCATTTTCACAATCCTGGTGATAAATTTCCTGATTGCACTGCATGCAGCTGTCTTGACCTCTAAAGGCAAAGAACGATGCTTTTGCTCTCTGATCCACACAACAGAATACCGTTGTCTCCAGCTTCCACCCACAGAACATACTAACGTTGCTTGTTCCCCAAAGACAGTCAAACTTTGGCCGACTCTCTATTTTGCTCTTCATTTTATTCAAACAGAAAAAGTATGAAAATTAAATTAAAACAGAAATACGTTGAACTTAGAGCACTTTGGCATGAAATGAAAGCAATTGAAATGCAGTACTTTTAACACATCTACGAATGAAGGAGTATGTGTGTAAATTTGTATGAGTGTCAATGTGTGTCAGTGCAGCTGAAACATAAGCTGCAATGAAGAATAACCTCAAAGTAATTGAATTGGGTAGCATATAATTGCGACCACGACTGTAGCAATATGTCCTCACATGCCATCACGTTTGCATGGATGTGTGTGTTTGTTTCATTTAAGCTCATATGAAGTTGATTAAGTGGCGATTTAGTAGCGCAAGGTTTAATTTTTCTAATTAAAACTCAACACCAACAATGAAAAATAATAAAGGCGAAAAATTCAACACCAACAACTGCAACAACAACAACAGCTTATATAAAACCAATTGATTTGTAATCTGTAGTGAAATTCCTAAGGATGAACAGAACATGAAGCTGTAAATAGCAGTGAGTTCAGATAGACAACTGCTAAAGGATGCTAAAACAGCGCATAAACGTCATTCAAAGCTTTGTCGTATCTATGGTAGCATGTGTGTGTGTGTGTGTGTGTATGTGTTTGGATTAGGGATTTATTTTTCATTTCATGCTGGTTGAACTTTTTTCAATTTCTTTTCCCCATGTTGCCGTGGAGCTAAGCTCGACACTAAATGTATTGCTCCCCGCAGGATAATGCAAAGTGAAATGTTTTTCGAAGCTCAAAACCGACAAACCATTGCAACTTGACGGTGGTTTCAACTGCTAGCTGACGGTGTTACAAGAAGCAGCAAGAGTAGCGTCATAAGTAAAACAAAAGCTTGTTAGTCTAAGCTTGGTTACGGTGGGCTCGGGTGAACGTCAGTTGTTTGGCTGTTTACACACAAAGGATGGATGGCAGGTACAAAGATGTATAAACTCGTTGTAGGAAAAACTTTAGTTATGCAGCCAGTTGATGAAGAAGCGCTTAATTGTCTAACAACTAAGACAGCAAATAAAATGATAAAACTTGCAAGAAACTAAAATATTTCTTTGTGCTGCAACAGCTACTGAATTGATTAAATTATGCTCATTCCTACAGCAGCTGAATTTATTTAGTTTAATATAAGTGGGTGGATGGCTGGTTGATTACCTCAATATTCAGAGTGACTGAAAATTGTTGCACATAGCCTTAATTAAAATTATAATTAAATTATAGTTTATAGTAAGCATACAATTTTTTTCTTTAGCCAACCGTTTGTCGTCGTAGTCCGTCCGTCCCTTTACATGCTCGCTCGTAATGGCTGCAATTATCGGTTCAACACTTTTTCGCTTAAATTTAACCTCGTTACAGACACTTTAATTGTTTTTGTTGACCACAACTTATGGATATTATTTTACTGTGCCTAACGTTGCTCTGACTATTCGGCTATGGCGCTCTGTTGTCTGCTGATTGCTAATTTTTCCTTACTTGTTTCCTTGCTTACATCCTGCTTGGTTCCGGCGGTAGCGGAAATTGCAGCAGATTACTTTGAATGCATGTGTGTTGCTGCTTTAATTGTTGGTGTGCTTTTTGCTATGTTTTGTTTATTTCTATTTAACAGGGTCGGATTAAGTTAAACGAAGTAGCTCAGTACGACTTTTTTACCTTTTTAAACTTGCTATAGAGGTTTTTAAACACTCTGATTTTGACTGTTTCCAAAATGAATACAATGTGTTTAAATCAGAGGTGCACATAAGAGCTTCGGGGAGCCCTCGGCTTTCACAGACAAGTCGTGTGTGCGAAGCTGCCGAACTTCTTCGACGATAGCATTGAATCAGTTTGCGTTTGATCTTCACGGAGTAAGCATCTTATGCGCAAATTGTTATGTTGAATTTTTGTCTTGTACACACATACTTAGACAAAAATGTTGCGTTTGTGTTGGAAGCTCTGCCAACGCTGTGCATCACTGGTTTAAATGCTTAGTCAGTGCTTTTATTAATACTGCTGTTAGCAGCTAGTAATCGGCTGCTGTTAGTAGACGTAAATTCAAATGAAACACTAATAAAATGTTTTACAAAAACAGCAGAACGCACTACTTACTACCAGTCATGTGCGTTAGTATTGTTATTCGATGGTGTTATTCATTATCATCTGAACATAAATTGCATTAATGGGCCCACAACTTGTGTGTGGTGCATGTGTATGGGTATGTGTCTGTGTGTGTATGCGCTCATTCAACTCTATGACCAGCACAAAAGCCGTTCACATTGCGTTGCATGCGGTTCTGTTGCGCTTCCGCATCAGCTCAAATGGCTAACATAATTTGTAATGAGTTCGCAAGCCGATCAACGAACGAGCTTGCTTCAAATTGTATTCTATGGAAGCTTAACGAGAATGCTTTGTTTGATTTTGACAGTGTGTATGACGCAAGCATGTGGAAGAGATTTTAACAATACTCTACAATTTTACAGAAATTGGAAAAAATTAGCGGACTCAAATCTGTTCCGAAGCTTCATCGAATATTAAAAAAATCCTTATTGCAACCGTTGATATGAATAATCTTTGATAAATATTGCAGTCTTAGCAATATATCTGCAAATTTTCATTAAAATCAATGATATTATTAAGGCAGTATTCTAGAGTACAAAAAAAAAAAAATTAAAAAAAATTAAACGATTGAAAAAATTACAAGCTGGTTAAGTGAGAGTGAAGAAAAATAAGAGTGCATCCTTTTTGACATGATTCCAACCCTTCTGGTAATCTGAAAAACAAGAAAATAATAGATTCTTAATTAATAAAAATGTAGCTATGGTCCGAACTACGTAAATTAAAAAAAATACAATTTTACAATTTTAAAAAGTGATTTTTTTATCCCTATTTTTCAATGTTTTTAATTTTTTAAAAATTGTAAAAAACAAAATATTTAATATACAGAAAAATAGTTTCAACCATAGAGATAAAGGTAAAAGATTTAAATTTTAAAAAATATTTATTTTGATTTTTTTTTGTTGGTATTGTTAAAATAATACCAATATTAAAATAGAGTAATTTTGGGTAATGTGATATAGGTATTTTTAAATTAACAATTACTAGTAATTTGCATACCTTAGCTTATATCGCATTACACAGGATATTTTTTGATGCATTTTGCAGTGTTTTACAACTTTGGAGCTCTATAGCGTAACCCAATGTGCAGCTTTTTCAACACAATGAAAAAAGTCATGTAACTCCTTTTAATGAAATTGGCGGATAAAGTGATATACCATATTCGGATAATGTGATATACCATATATTCCAATATCACATTACCCGAATAGTATTAACAGCAGTATATATTGTTTTTTCAAACAAAATTAAAAAAAAAAACATGTTATTGAAAATAAAAAATATTGTTTTAGTATTATTAATGTTGTTGTTGATACAATTTTATTATTTCAGTGAATACAACTACGCATGTAAAAACTTAACAAAAAAACAATACAAAGTATAAAATGAATGGAATGAATAGATATGGTATGAATGGATGGTATATCACATTACCCAACTTTGACTATATCACAATAGCCGAATTCGGGTTTCAAAATAAAAAGGTTATTTTTGTAAAACTACGCTGTAGAGAATCAAAATTTCACCTCATTTGTGACTAACTAAATTCAAACTCTAACAAAATTATCTATCTCAGCTAACAATTCTGCTCTATTAATTGTAATTCACTCGCAAAGCGCACTCAAAAAAAAAAAAAATATCGGCTACACCGATGAAAAAATTTGACAACAATTAGAGCGAACACAGCAAATGAGAGCGTGCATTAAGCTGCAGCACGTGTCTTTTTCTGTTGCCGTTATGTTCAGATGTTTATTCTTGTCGAAAATTGTGTATTAAACAAAATATGTAGGTATATCACATTACCCGACCATATCACAATATCCGAAATTACTCCAAATATCTTAAAAGAACTGACTGAGGTAAAAATATTCTTATTTTTTTATGGAATTTTAAAAACCCCATAGGCTAAAATACTGCCTTAAGAGAAATTTTGTGCCTAAACACACACACTCACATTGATTGCCGTTAATGTTTTGATTTTTGAAGCTCTTCTTATTCTCATCATTTACTAATTGACAAAATATCTCGAAGTTAAAAAGTAAAATCCTACACTCAGGGGAAAAATGCTGTTATCTCAAACAAATTATGGGTTGAAATAACAGAATTCATTGTTAAATACCATCCAACAAATGAAACTTTTAAATCAACAGTTGGCTGACTATTAGTCTTTAGAACACGGTACACTTATTGAAATTTTATCACTGTTTTGAAAGTTCAAGTTTAGCCGAGTGTGCTGACGTTTGCGCCTAGTAATCGAATGAAATAAGTTCAATCCCCGACAAGACAATCAAAGAATTTGTTTTTATTTAAAATATTTTTTCAGGATTGTAAGCTAACTTATTTTAAAGTTATTTATGGCCAAACAGCTAATAAAATAGAGTTAGAAATTCAGTTATTAAATAAAAATTGTTGATGCTTACACAGCTGAGATACGAACCCACGTCCTCTGCATGACAGTCTAGCATACTTCCACTGACAATCAGGTAGTCTTGTTGTATCGTTTTGCTTTGACTCTTTGAACCTCAAAAATTTCCACAGATGATTTTAACAGCAGAAAAAACTTTCACACGTTCATTCAACAAAGAAAACTGTTAACTTAAAAGCAAATTATTCGATCTAACAGTGTTTTGAAATAACAGCTGCTGAGTGTTAATATTGCAGTTGATATTTTTCTGAGAGCAGATAGTTTCATTTTTCCCCATTTTTTTAAGTACAGAACAGCACTTGAGTAAGAAGATAATAAAATATTTCAAAAACTTTCAAACGTTTTTGGGTACAGTAATAGACATTTTTTCTTAATATCATAACTTTGAGCTTTAAAATAGACATGAATTCTTGAAAAATGTATATCTTAAAAACTGACAACTTACTTCTTTTAATGTTCAGGCTTGACGAAGAAAACGGCGTCCTGCCATCTTTATCTAATATTTGTGAATTTCTGATGGCTCATCAAATCTCAAACTACCTTTCTCAGAATAAACTTTAATCTACCCAGCATCAGGCTATTGTGCTGGGCATAAATAGTTGTTCTACTACTATCTTAAGGTTTTAGACCACATAAGATACTCGTATGATGAGGGATGAGTAACTCTGCTATTTGCTTGATTTTTCAAAACCATTTGAAACAGTTCAACGCCTTTTGCTCCGTCCATGTCCGTCCGTCTGTCCATCTGTGTGTTGTCTGTCTCTGAAGGATCAGATAATTGAATAAAGCTCAGTACACATGATCATATACACATGACACATGGTCACAAGGATCTGCACTATGGCATATTTTTGGAATCCGGCCTGAAATTTTAGACAGGAAGAGCAATTGCAGTTTTCCAAGAGATTGGAAAGCACGATGTGGTGAAACAGCGGTTAATAATATGTGTCAGTGGACTTAGAACAAATGGCAAAATTTCTTTTAAAAATTAATGTGAATTCCATTTACTCAGAATGCAATTAATTTTATTTTTTTAACACATTTTCCAACTTCACTTTTATATACCGCAGAAAACTTAAATGTGTATTCAACATGATGTCTTGGAACGACAAACTTATTGTAATCATGGTTTTGCGATCTAGTTAAGA
Source organism: Tetanocera ferruginea (assembly GCA_958299015.1). Taxonomy (NCBI): domain Eukaryota; kingdom Metazoa; phylum Arthropoda; class Insecta; order Diptera; family Sciomyzidae; genus Tetanocera; species Tetanocera ferruginea. The sequence continues at coordinate 1,255,468 of OY282641.1, forward strand.
AATAATTATTAAGAGAATCAGGATCAATATGACAGTCAGACTTAAAATGGCAAGCAACACCGAATCTTTTGACATTATTCCATAAAACTTTCGTTGGAATAGAAGGTTTAAGCTTGGAGGAAAAATAAATTTTTTTTATTTTGTTTGATAACACGCATGGATTCATTGCTTGCGTCTATTAAAACAAGAAAATATTTTATAAAAATATTTCTACGCCCGCCGTGGGTATCAAACTCATACCCCATCTGTTGATAGCTCTATACACTAACCACCAACCTTAACCTTAACACCTTTGTTACGCAGAGATATTGATTCAATACTAAGTATTAATTGAAGCTACGTTGCAGCAGATCACAATAATCTAACAAAAGAATTGTGAATTGGCTGATAAGCTTTACATTCAAGTATACAATTAACGCGCGCGCAAAATGTTTATTTCGTGGTTAAGTTGGTTAAGCGCTTGTTATTTAAATTGATTAACTCAGGTTCAATCCTACGTCACACCTTATTGTATTTTTATTTTAAATTTTAAAATTTTATAAAAGCAAAGCATTTAACAAAATATTGCATGCCGTAAAATTTTATTAATCTGTCATTACTGTGATTTGAACCGTGTACCATCGCAATTTTCGCGCACCTGTCAAACACTCTAGCCTCATGCCATTAGTCTGATAAACATGTAAGACAAACACGAAACAGTAAGAAGCATGTTTTCTATGCATTTAGAAACCATCGAGTAATTAAACGCATTAAAATTTCAACTCACCAATTTAAGACTAGAAAAATACTAGACAATGAAGGGGATATATGAAATAAAATGAATGAAATATTTCATCGCTCACATGTTCGATGTCTTAAAATTGTAAAATTTTATTTTATTTTTTCTGTTTACCCGGTGGTATCGTTTGTGCTGCTACGGTTATTGTTTATTGCCTTGTTTTCCTACCTATGCATGTTTTTAGCTTATATGAAGAATTTTGTTTCTAACGTTATAACTAGAAGCTTTTCTCAAACCAAATATTCTCAAATGGTGTCAAAATGTTCCCTCCCAACCCAACGCTTATATTTCATATATTTTTATATCATAAACACTGACTCTGCAGTGTGGGCATAATTCCCCATGGTATCCGTCTAAAATATTTTTTTTTTTTTCTATTTTTTGAAATTCATTAAATATTGTTTTTTTTCTTTTAAGCATCCTTTTCTATCCTTTCGCAAAATTTTCAAACATTATTGCATTGTTATCCTTATTGAAAATATTGCAAAGCTCCACCGGCTGTTGATTATTATTTTATATTAAAGTGTGAGAGTATGTGAGTGGGGAATAGTGTATATGAATATGTCTGGATGTGTGTTGTTGTTGTTGTTGTTGTTGTGGATGGGCAAAGGGGTAAATTTAATGTTGAACGCATTCCTGGTGGTGCACTTTACAGCTTATAGCCGTTCGGAAATAGTGTTCAATATTTTTTCTATGGTCCATTAGCTTTCGAAATTCACATCCCAACACATACAGTTTCGTCGATATGTATATATGATGTGTGTGTTTGTGAGTGTTTGTGTTGAGACGAGCAACACCAGCAGACAGCAGCAGCTGGACGTTGTAGTTAACTTAAGTAATGAGCCGCAAGCATGTAAGGGAAGCATCAAAAACACGGCAACATGCATTAGCAAATGGCACGAAATAATTTTTATTTGTTTTTATTTTGCTATATATTTTTATATGAAATAAGAAATAAAAGAAATTCATTCATAATGTTTCACATAAATATCATTGACAAAAGATTGAGTCGAAGTTATGCCGAAGTTCATATGCAAGTGCTTCTTCATTATCCTGGGAATATTCTATCGAATTCATATTCTCTAGCAATTCAAAATCTTGTCATAAATATATAATTAAATTGCATTCAAAATGTACCATTCAAGACCATGTTTACCAAATTTTATTTTGTTTTCTTAACCCCAACTCAAACACTTGCTAGAGTATTGCTTAATCAACTCGGGCACACACATATATGTATGAACGTTGTCATTTTCACGTAACACACATAAAAACATTTTTACACATTTATATATTCACACATTCATACCCCCTTAGCTGTCTATTTGCGCTACTAACTTACATTATTACCTTTTATTGTGGCACCCAAATGATATTAAATTTCACTGAATTGTGAAATCTTTTTTGGCTTTTTCAATTTGTCTCTTTGTTGTTGTTGTTCATATTTTATTATTGTTAGGTGTTGTTTCTTTTTTATTATTTTGTTGTTGTTGTTATCATGCTGGTCAGTTTTATTTGTGTTGTATTTTTGCCTCGAAGGACCAAACATTGCCTTGCATACAAGAGATATACGAAAATAATATTGTTAGTTATAAAAGTTCATTGCCACATATGAACTTCTATAAAAAATGCTTCATAGCTTAATGGTTGGTTGGGCAACAAACCGGATTAACTATTCACCAAAAGCTCAAAGTATGTGTTGTATTGGTATATATTTTTTTCCTTTTCTGAATGTGACCATCAAAATTTCGCATGAATTAACTGGGGGCATGGATTTGTTTTATTTATAATGACAATTTTGAAAAACACATACAAATATATGCTGTATTTTCAAGTGTTTTATAGATAATAATTTTAATCTATACTTTAAAACCACCTTCATTGATCCATTCCATTCATTAAATATGCAAATATATTGAGTGTGTTTTTCATCTAATTTGATAGCAAAATAATACAAATAATTTACTGATATAGTCATACATACTTGTATGAAATAAACAAAATCAAACAATTTATTTACACAAATTATTCTTAGTCTTTGTTTCATAACTTACCCCAAAATGCAAAATTAACCGCCTCACGTTAACTTTTCGAGGCAACCATATCATTACAATCATCACACAGAGTTAAATCTGTAATGCCCTGTTCTTTCAAATCTACATCCATATCCATATTCGTATTCATTTTCATATTCATATTCATATTCATATTCATATTCATATTCATATTCATATTCATATTCATATTCATATTCATATTCATATTCATATTCATATTCATATTCATATTCATATTCATATTCATATTCATATTCATATTCATATTCATATTCATATTCATATTCATATTCATATTCATATTCATATTCATATTCATATTCATATTCATATTCATATTCATATTCATATTCATATTCATATTCATATTCATATTCATATTCATATTCATATTCATATTCATATTCATATTCATATTCATATTCATATTCATATTCATATTCATATTCATATTCATATTCATATTCATATTCATATTCATATTCATATTCATATTCATATTCATATTCATATTCATATTCATATTCATATTCATATTCATATTCATATTCATATTCATATTCATATTCATATTCATATTCATATTCATATTCATATTCATATTCATATTCATATTCATATTCATATTCATATTCATATTCATATTCATATTCATATTCATATTCATATTCATATTCATATTCATATTCATATTCATATTCATATTCATATTCATATTCATATTCATATTCATATTCATATTCATATTCATATTCACATTCATATTCATATTCATATTCATATTCATATTCATATTCATATTCATATTCATATTCATATTCATATTCATATTCATATTCATATTCATATTCATATTCATATTCATATTCATATTCATATTCATATTCATATTCATATTCATATTCATATTCATATTCATATTCATATTCATATTCATATTCATATTCATATCCATATCCATATTCATATTCATATTCATATTCGTATTCATATTCATATTCATATTCATATTTATATTCATATTCATATTCATATTCATATCCATATCCATATCCACATCCATATCCATATCCATATTCATATCCATATCCATATTCATATTCATATCCATATCCATATTCATATCCATATCCATATTCATATCCATATGAAAATCCATATCCATATCCATATCCATATCTATACCCACATCCATATCCATATTCATATCCATATCCATATCCATATTCATATCCATATCCATATCCATATCCATATTCATATCCATATGAAAATCCATATCCATATTCATATCCAAAAAAAAATATTCAGATACTTAAAATTTATCTGTTCAAGTATCTGAATATTTCCGCCCACAAAAGAAATAGAGGTGCGTGTTGAAAGAAGAACATTAAACCTTAAATTATATTTCATAAAATTAAAATGTTAAAATGCTTCAAATATTGCCTTTAATTGAACACTCAACTTTAACTTGACTTTAACTTGAAGTCAAACCGCCCACTGACTTGTGTTAATCTTCTATTCAAGTACCTTCCGCAAAAGGTCAAAAAATAAAAGGATATCCCCCCACTATTGTACTAAATTTTATTTAACTACTATGTAGGCATCAGATATTTTATTGGACTAATAAAAAGCAAATAAATAAAATGTGGAGCATAAATCTTGGCATTCATAAGCTTGTAAATTTGTACCGACATTTTTGAATAACTCAATCAATTCTTTTCCCAAACAACCCCAAGAAAAAAACGACATAACTTCATTCAGCCCTTTTTGCGTTGCAAGCCTTATTGTTTCTGTTTTAAGTTTATGAATGACTTTGATATTTAAAGGAGAAAAAAAAAAACAACAACCTTGCATCCTTTTGTACGGCAGCATTCTTAGAAACATTCCTTCGACTATAACCTAACAATAATAGTTTTGCTTTCGAACTTGTTTTTTCTTTGTTGGTCTTTTGCCTTTTTTTCTATTTGGTTGTGTTTGGTTTTTATTAATATTAAAATATTTAGAGTATTTTTCGAGATGTCCTCCCTCGTGACAGTTTTCATCCTGGTCATTGTTTGTGACCACCCACCTCTTGTGTTGTCCCAGTAATCTTTAGCTATTGACATCATCGTTTGTTTTGTTTGTTCATCAGCTACGTCATGCTGCAACAATGAGCAACACTTGTGCGCTTCACACAGAATTCCTTCGTACAGGACTCGCATTCTACTTAAAAGTTTAAGTTGGTGCGTTGTTTTTCTTTTGCTCGGCTTGTTCTTGACAATTATACTTTGTCGTTCATAACTTGCTTTATTTATATTGGCTGCTGCAATGTCAGGCTAACTTAAGATGTTATTATTTATATCTGCTCAAGAATTATTTCTATTTAGAGCGCTCCTCATCAGAACGTGGTAATTATAAATTTCCCCCGCAAACCAGTCTTCTCTGCACATTTTCTTATTAAACTTCACAAAACCTACCTCCTACGAGTACAAAGTAATGAATAGTTTTATGTTTTCTTCATTTCGATAACGGCAACTGTAAAGTTTTCCATTCCACAATATGGCAATCTAATGAAATTTATGCATTTAGAACGAATGTCTGTGCGTTGGGTGTAAATTTCGCACGTTGCGAACTTTTCCTTTTATGAATGTTACAAGAAGAACTGCTTTTATGTTGCAAATATTTTAACTGAGCCCTGGTCAGGCAGTGGGGAGAGTAGAATTGTTTGTGAGGGGTGGGGGTCAGCGGTAGTTGTGAGGAAGTGCAAAGTTATGGTGCAAGCTAATTTTCTTCTTGGGTATAAAATGCAAAAACTTAATTGAAAATTAAGTTTCCAAATTCAAAGATTTATTCATAGACATAAATACGGGTTTCTTCTATTAAGAAGAATTTTAATTCAGTTAAGTTAATTAAAAGAAAATTCGTAGGCAAGTTTTAGTCAGATAAGCTGAAATTCGAAAACTGATTATAAAATATGGAACAATTAAAGAAGCAACATTATTTTAAAATTCTTGTTTTAGTGCAGTATAAAAATAATTTTTGTTTCTTTTTTGAAGCGGTTAAGCGAACATTTATTATTAATGCGCCCTAAAAGTATGCATTTAATTTTTTTTACGTTTCGTTCTGCAATTGAGGACAATACAATTTGTGAGTTACATTCATCGTGTGCTATATTTAGCTTGTATTAATCCATCAACGACCAAGAAGACGCAATTTCAGTCTCTATTTTTGAGCTTTTTTCTTGAATAAGAATTTGAAAAATACCGCATTCTACAAACAAATAAAAACGCATAACATAACAAATTTTTAATGTTTTAACTTAATTAATGTTTTCGAGCCGAAATTATTAAAAAAAAAATATAAAAATATTTAAATTTAAGATGAAGATACTGAGTGGTTGTTATGAAAACGTTCATATTCAAATGTAATGCATAAATATTTGATTTTATCATGAAACGAAAAAGCGAATCGATCAGTTCAGCCATTAAAAGGACTTTGACCAAGCTTGTAATGATCAAATTTTGTTGTGTGTGTTGTTTAATGTTGGTCTGGTTTTATGAGAAAATCGTTCTACCAAAATTTTAGACTAACGTTATTCGGTACTATTTTCAAGAATAACGAATAAACAAACGTTTTCGTTGCTACGAAACGTGTCTCGATGTGTTATTTTTTAATCGTAAATCACAGTTCAAATGAGCGCCTTGATTTTTGATGAACAATTAAAAAATGGCATGTATCGCACACAAATGAGAATTTTTATTTTTGATTAACAATACCAAAATATCATAAATTCATTACAATTGAGCGTATTAAATTTTTTATAAACAATCCCAAAATTTCTTAGATTGGACATTTGTGTGCATTTTCATTTTTTCAACAATCCATAAATGAGATATGAAGAATATTATGGTTAAGCTCGGAATCACTCCCAAAATTAATTGATTTGGGATTGTTTTCAACTCAAATTTTTCTCCGTGACTTCTTAGTGACCGCCAATATGGTTTCCGCAGGGCACTCTCTACTCACTATCTACGTATCGTGATTGGTAGCATTTAGTCAAGAGTACACTCCGTCGATACATGCACTCCTGGATGCCTCATAAAGCATCGCATTATCGAAGCAATTCGTTCTTCAGTCGTTCAGTTAAATTGTTGATAATCTCCCTGCGAGTGTCTGCCCCGAAAGATTCGAGCTGGGCAAATTTTTAACGAATCTT